>MUZC01003771.1:275736-289307 GCA_002072015.1 Radix auricularia
AAAAAAAAAAAAAAAAAAAAAAAAAAAAAAAAAAAAAAACAACAAAACAACAACAAACAAAAAAACACAAAAAAAAACAGACCATTTTACAATTTTACAATTCATAAATGTTGTTAAGGATACAGTTTATTACGAAAATATTATGTTCCCAGAACTAAAGACACTTTTGATGTTATTCTGTATGACGAGATGGTGTTTTTAAAAATTTTAAAATTTTATATTTTTTTTTTGTTTTTAAACCTCAGTTTATGTTCTAGGTATTTTCTGACCTGACAATCTATAACACCACAATGTTATTATTGTAAGAACAAAATTACACGTAGAAATCTAATAGGTAGTGTCAAGTCAAGCGTCCTGTCATTTAAGTTGGGTTCATATCTTAATATTATAAACTAACTGATGAAAAAGTCTTTCAACGCTGAAAAATTCTGTACACCATTAGAAAAAAACAACAACAACCTATTTCCTCCAATTTTCAAAGCAATAACTCACATTTTCATTTCCTTTATTTTCTTATTAGCCTAAAGAAAGAACGAAAAAAAAATAATTTCAAAACTATTTTTTAAATAATTTGGCTAGTCGAGTCATCTTCCAAATGATTATTGAAACATTTTTTTTGCACTTATCACTTTTTCAACAAATATTTTTTTCACATTTCAAATTCCGGTTTGTAGAAGAAAGTAAATTATTATATTTAACAAAAATGTAATTTGATGTGTGCAGATCGCTAGTCACCTGGGTAAAGTTTACATGTTTTTTTCTAGTAAAGTACTTGTGTACACATGTATAAGATGTTTTGTTCTGGTAAGGTATACTAATGTTTATATATTTATGTGCATCGTATATAGTACACATGTATAAGATGTTTTGTTCTGGTAAAGAATACTTGAGTCTATATATTTTTATGCTGAGTCTATATGTTTTTATGCTGAGTCTATATGTTTTTATGCTGAGTCTATATGTTTTTATGCTGAGTCTATATGTTTTTATGCCGAGTCTATATGTTTTTATGCTGAGTCTATATGTTTTTATGCTGAGTCTATATGTTTTATTCAACACTCAGTCTAAAAAGAAGTCATTTTGAAATGTCGTCACAAAATTTCTTCGTATTAATGGATGAAACATTAAGTCCCTTGTTTTATTTGATTAGTTTTATATCAATAATTATTGGTATTTAAAAGAATTTGAAAAGAAATTAAAATGGATTTTTAAAGTTTTAAGGAAGTTCAACAGTGACCAAACTGTCAGTGATCATTACAAGAAATCTCCTCTAAAGGAGGTCATCATCCCAATTAAATTTTTTATTAGCTCAATATTGTCCACCTGATACCTGTCCACCCTGTCACCAATCTACCCCCCACCACCTACCTGTCCACCCTGTCATCCCCCTTCCCCCCACCACCTACCTGTCCACCCTGTCCTCCACCTCCCCCCCACCTTCGTCACACTTAACGAGGCTGTCTCTTAACTTTAATCTATTCAAGAGCTCCTCACAGTTTCTTCCTTTACTTTATATTTTTTTGGATGCCGTTATTTACTCGAGTAAAATCGAAGTTAAGAGTGACTTGAGGTGACTTGGCATTAAACTGAAGGGCCAGTGAGACAAATTGACCTGGTCAGGGAATCGTATATAAGGCCGAGGCATCGGCACAGAACTTAACCGTCTTCTCACCTGGAACCTACAGGGTAAGTGAGCAGGGACCGTGTCTAGGTAGACGTTTGTTGGGACCTACACTTGGTAGACGTTTGTGGGGACCTACACTTGGTAGACGTTTTTTAGGGCTAAGAGTCAATGGGGAAAATACATTTTCCAAATAACCTTTCATTTCTTTGACAAAGTTCTGAGTGTTATTTTGTAGAAATAGCTCAGATTTGTGTGACTCGTGTGTATAGATATCTAAGTTAGGGTTTGAATACCGTGTATAACTTTATAGAAATAACTTTGATGTTTTCAAGTTCATTGGTCAGAGTTACGTCATTCATGCAAGACTAAACACAAACCATAGATAAGCGTAGGAAGCAATAATCTTCGGTACAGAAGGAGCGTCTGTAACATATAAGATAAGAGAAGATAAGATGATAAGTCCAGTTATTTATAACAATTTACAAAGTTTTAGAGTAATAAAATGTCAGAATTGTTCACCCTTTTCAATCCAACATGCTTTCTTGTAATGAGGTTTTATAGAAAACTTAAACAAACTCCTCCAATAAATATAGATTTATAACTGGATATTTACATGCTGATATCCGATTTTTTAAATGTGGATGAAAAATTATTCAGAAGTAAAATGTACTAAGAGCGACGAAAAAGGGAAAATTTTCAATTTTTATTGTTTACTCTTAAGCTAACTTATTCTTTAGTGCCAAAGGTAGCGCTCTCGACTGTCATACCGATGGTCACGAGTTCGAATCCACACGAAGTTGTGTATTTGTTCTCGGGGCCTGAGGAGTCCCCGAGTCACCCAGCTCCGAATGGGTACCTAACTAGACAATAGTTAGGCGGCTGGGGTAATGCGTGGAACCCCTATAGCCGTGGCCTGTGACCGCTACATCACTTGCCAACAGATCATCTCTCATGGTCTGTGGACGCAATTATCTTCTGCATAGAAGGAGCGTCTGTATATCTAAGATAAGATAAGATAACTACGTAATATTCTAGGAATAAAGAATAGACATAAATTTAAAAAATACTTTACAGATAGAGCTAATAATTCTAAAGATTACATGTTAAAAAAGACAATTTTAAAATCAGTTCAATTCGAATTTTTAAAGCTTTTCGTCTCTTTTCTGTCTTTAGATGAATACTATTAGATGAATACTATTAGATGAATACTATTAGATGAATACTATTAGATGAATACTATTAGATGAATACTATTAGATGAATACTATTAGGGTGTGTGAATGAAATCTTCGACATGAGTTGTTTGCTTTATTTCTAAATCTGTTTTAGTTTCTTAAAACTAAATATGATATTGCAGACAAAGCTACGTGTTCAATATTTGTATAGTACATGATAAAATATTTGTATAGTATGTGAGGAATGAAAATATGTGTTTAGTACTTGACAACATATGTGTATAGTACATGATAAAATATTTGTATAGTACATGATAAAATATTCTTACACTACGTGATAAAATTCCTTCCTCCACCAGATGGCGCCTCAAGGTAACCTAGTCATAGTGTCTTTCATCGCGGCGATTGCATTGGTCAGTGGCAAGCCATGGGGACAGTCCGATCAAGATTATTATGGCAAGGACCTGAAGGTATGGCGAGCTACGGACCTTACATGTAACAAACGAGTTTTGTAACAACGTTTAATGTGTCAAGGCACAGTCACAACCTTTGATGACATATAGTGAATCATTCATCGAACATTTTATAGCTATTTATACATTTATAGTTTTCATAACATGAATTAATATGGTTAAGTATAAAGATAAGAATCGCTATAGAATCATAGTCCAATTGTTAACTTATCGATCTTAGATATTCTACACATTTTTTGATGTGCTCAACTCCGATTGTTGGAGTAGACACAGACAAGCAGACACATACAAGTAGACACATAGACAAGTAGACACATACAAGTAGACACAGACAAGTAGACACAGACAAGTAGACACAGACAAGTAGACACATTTAAATAAACGCTCAAACTCGTTCCATGACCAAACTAGCAGACGGCTAACGTATGAAATGTTGTTTTGTCGTTTCAGCCAAACTATCAAAGCCAATGGAATGGCTGGGGTGAAAAGCCCGTTGACTATGGCTGGGGTGAGAAGAGGCCCGTTGAAAACTGGAGCGGCTGGGGTGAAAAGAAAACTGATGCCAACTGGAGTGGATGGGGAGACAAGAACACCGTAGAAAACTGGAATGGCTGGGGTGAAAAGAAACCCGTTGACAATGGCTGGGGAGAAAAGAAACCAGTTGAAAATTGGAACGGTTGGGGTGAAAAGAAGACGGGTGAAAACTGGAATGGCTGGGGAGAGAAAAACACAATTGAAAACTGGAATGGCTGGGGTGAAAAGAAACCCGTTGATAATGGCTGGGGAGAGAAGAAACGCGTTGACTACGGCTGGGGTGACAAGACACCAGTTGACTACGGCTGGGGTGACAAGACACCAGTTGACTACGGCTGGGGTGACAAGACACCAGTTGACTACGGCTGGGGTGAGAAGGGCCCCATCATAGACTTCGGCAACCTGTGGTCGGGCTGGGGTGACAAACCAGACAGCAAGTTTGACCTGGTCGATGACGAGAAAGAGAAGCACGTGGCCGTTTTCCTTCGCATCATGAAGTCCGTCATCAACAGAGAGGAGGAGGACACGAAATCTTTCTTGGAGCTCTTCAAGCAATTCACCAGGGTAAATAGACGATATTCTTTTGATATACTATTGTTGGTATTTTATAACAATACTTTATCATACAACTACAACCATATATGAAAGTCTATATAGTCTTCTATAGTTTATTATTAAATTTGAAAATTAACCCTTAAATGCATGATTAACAGTTGAAATTCTTTTAGATTTTAAAAAAAACAACAAAAGATGAACTTTTATTTAGACGATATAATTATTGATAGATGTCAAAAACAAAAAAACTATTTATAGGTGACGTGGAGGAAAGATTACGGTAAGGGGTTCTCCAGGGAGGAACTGACCAAGACACAAGTGGCCACGTACGAGAAGGTCTCCTACAACGACGAGAGGGAGTGGCTGGACCTGTGTGACGGTGACGAGCCGGACAACGAGTTCAGGTTCAAGAAACTCTTCCTGCTCTACACCAAGTTCAGGGCTCACTACCAGACGCAGAAACAGTTCGTCGGCACCAAGGACTTCCAGACCGAGGTCAGTGTCCGAGCCATCGGGTCTGTCGTGTCATCGGCGAGGTGTCATTGGTCACGTGTCATTAGTGACGTGTTATTGGGGACGTGTCATTGGTGATGTGTCATTAGTAACGTGTCATTGGTGATGTGTCATTATTGACGTGTCATTAGTGACATGTCGCTGGTGACTAGTCAATAATGATATCAACGTTTTGTTGACTTAACTGAACATACGCTAGAAACAAATGATTGTACTAAATAACACATTTTATATGTTGAATTATGAGCAGAAATATTTCACGTTGTTTGGTCTCGTCATGTTTATGAAGTAATGAGCATTGAAACGGTCTCTTCTCATTATTAAAACCGTCTCACTTCGCATCGGAAATAATTTCTTATTTTGTATTCAGCATTGAAACGCACGTTTAAGATTATGACCTACCTAACCACTGTAGAAATTCTCCAAGTTTCAAAATAAGTAAGACTTTCATTAGACGTGAGTGTAGGCAAATGCGTGTTTTTCATAGCCCCAAGCGACACAATATTAAGAAAAAAAAAGTTCTCATTAAAAATAAGATAAAAAAGTATCAATAATTTATTTTTATAATAACCAAGATTTCAACACCTCGGTAGAAATATGTTGTAATAATGATACATTTTAATGTTGCAGTTCTTACTGGCAGCTGGAGACCAAATAATAATGCGAACATACAGAGACGTTCAATAAATTTTAATTTTCTTAATGAGATAAATTGAAATGTGATTTTTTGGTGTCAAACACGTAATCTGATAATGCTACCACTATTGTAATCTGAGACTGCTTCCACTATTGTAATCTCAGACTGCTACCACTAAAGTAATCTTAGACTGCTACCACTATTGTAATCTCAGACTGCTACCACTAATGTAATCTCAGACTGCCAACACTAATGTAATCTTAGACTGCTACCACTATTGTAATCTCAGACTGCTACCACTATTGTAATCTCAGACTGCTACCACTAATGTAATCTCAGACTGCTACCACTAATGTAATCTTAGACTGCTACCACTATTGCAGTGTAAGATTTGTCTGTGTATTTTAAAGTTATATTTTTTGTTTCTGTCTTCCATCCATCAGTTGAAGGCCAGCAAGCAGTACATCCTGTACTCACAGCTCGTCACATTCGCCAGACAAGTGCAACACGAGAAAACAGCTGTCATTACATTCTCTCAGGTCATCGAGGTAAGATCGATTGGACTTAACTGTTGGGGGTTGAATGCCACAACTACAAAAGTGTTGAACTTAAAGCTCAACCATAGTGCAATCAATATTTTAAATGTATATATATAAAGATGAAATAATAAAGATTCAATTTATATCATGATTTAGAAAATTTTTTATTTAACTAAATTTTACCTAATCGTGACCAAGGGACAGAGGAATATTTTAATTTCACAATTTATTAAAACCAGACTAAATACAAGGCCCACTACAGCTACTTCAAGCAGTGCGCACTCTTCAGTCAGTGCAACAGATGGGCTGACTTTGACTTCGATGGGAAATACGGCTTTGACTTTGGAAACGGTAAAGAGTTTTAGCTCGGTGACACTGTTTTCTTTTATCTTGTCTTTAAAAACATCTGTCAAGAAGCCAGCTATTGACACATTAGTCGTCCTTACATTCTGGAATAGTGTTCATGTTATTTCTGAAACGTATCAGAGGATTCTAATGTGGTAAAAGTTTTTAAAAAAAACGGTAGAAATTTAGTAAACAACTGTAATATGATTTGGTTCTACCTATGTTAGTAAATGACCTATGTTAGTAAATGACCTATGTTAGTAAATGACCATTGATATACAATTGTAAAGATTCCGACAATATTTTCAATACATTTTTCACGATCCCACCACACAAGTATTAACTGGTCAACACGTGCCCCCCCCAACCTGTAGCTCGTAGTTAAAATGACCACCTTACTTCCACACAGCCATCGGAGACAACTACGACAGAGACGCCAGACACTTCGAGCTCTTCCTGAAGCTCCAGAAGTTCATCAAGTTGGTCTCGGACAAGACATACGACGACGACGACACGTTCAGGACGTTCCACAGCCTGGGCTGGGACGATGACCGCGATGACATCGAGTGGAGGGGAGAGCACCCCGTGTACGGCTACCTGACCGGACTCAGGAGACACCTGGACGAGCACAAGCCAAACGACTTCAAGAAATTCTTCGACGACAAGGAGGAGGCAGACAACAAGAACCTGTTCTTTTCGCTTAAGGTAATTTAAAGTAAAGGGAAAACAGTCGTGATGTTCTGAATGGGGCGCGGTGGTCAAAGTGGTAGCGCCCTGGACTGCCAAACCGTTGCAAGTACTTGAGTCACGGGTTCGAGCCTCGGTACTGGAAAGGCCCTCGGGACATTGTGCTAGCCACACAATCCCTTGTTCGTTAGTGGTGGCTAAATAAACTTGTGAACGCTACTTCTCTTGCCCTAGAGTCCGACATGGACTGAAAAGGGGTTATTATTAATCGTGATATGCAAATACAACAGAACATTTACCAAATTTTTGAAGTAGTTTCTGTTACAAACCCAATTTTTCTTTATTATTGTTGTTGTTCAGACTAGCAATGTCGTGAAGATGTTAAAAAAATTGCACTTGTATCCTGTGCTTATTTTTCCTTTAAAAAAACGGTTCCGGAACGCAACGTTCAATACAATTCAAGCAGTAATAAAAATAAATATAAGGAAAAAAGTTTCCGCAACGCAGATCCGGTGCGTTACTCGGGAAAAAAATCACTGCCTCTATCTATTTCAAGTTTTCGTTTTATCACTAACTCTCCAGGGCTACAAACTTCTGAAAGAACAAAAGGAGCTTCTAGAGAAACGAACCCAGATTGAGCAAGTCTTTGTCAAGTTCTCCAAGTTCCTGCAGTACCAAGAGGAAGTTGAAAACTGTAAGCAAGAGTTCTCCAAGTTCAAAGAGTGGCAGAAAGCCAAAGAAAAGTGAGTCTAAAAAAATCATGACAGAAATTCATTATTTTGTTTCTTCTGGTGTGATAATTTTTTTTAGAGGATTGGAACAGAAGAAGATAATTGAAACGTAGATATCATTGCGCTTATTGTAGGCTAGAAGCCAACGAAATATTAGAACTTCTTTAAAAATGAGATAACTGCTGAATTGCAGACTGAAAAAACTGCAGAGTAAAAATACGAGCCAAATTAAACAACATAAAACATTAAAATTACAAAAGCAACCTGGGAATTAAACCCGCGTCCACCAAATCCTATGCCACACATCGTACTCCTTTGCCACCAGCTAGGAAAATGTAATGGCGCTTTCAAAAAATTTCAGCAAAAGTTATGTAGCGCTCTCGCCCTATGAATCATTCATTTAAGCATGCCTATAACCAGTGTCGTCACTAAGGTTGCGGTGGGCCGCCCCGGGTGACACCGTCCTTAGTGACGCCTCTGCATATAACAAGTTTAAAACATAAACAAACGGCGTCAAGTCTTCTGTAATCAAGAGTTTAAAATACGTAGGCACGTCGCACAAGACGATCCAATGATTCATTTTTAGGATACTTGAAACAATTTCACGTGACCATGGTTACATTTCAAACAATTATGACGTCATTCAAATGTGTTTCAGCAAAGTGAGAGTTGAAGAGTTCTTCTCCTTCCTGAAACAAGTCTCCGTGGTGAAGAGTTTCTTCCAGTCCAAAACTTACTACGGTAGGGACGGAAACGACAGGGTCTACAACAAAGGGGTCGGAGAGTTCTACTACGGCTACGACAAGTCGGTCCGCCTCGCCTACGACGGCAAGGATAACCGCGGCTACAAGTTCCTAGGCGGCAACGATTTCGGCAGGAAGGATTTCGGCGGTGACTACGACCGCAGATTTTACCTGGGATACCCCCAGCAGCGTTACGGACAGGTGGGTCTTAAGGGTGGGATAGGAGGGTCTCATGGGTCAGACATGTGGGTCTCATGGGTGGGGCAGGTGGTTCTCATGGGTGGGACAGGTGGGTCTCATGGGTCAGACAGGTGGGTCTCATGGGTCTGACAGGTGGTTCTCATGGGTAGGACAGGTGGGTCTCATGGGTCAGACAGGTGGGTCTCATGGGTCTGACAGGTGGGTCTCATGGGTCTCACTGGTGGGTCTCATGGGTCTGACTGGTGGGTCTCAATGTTTAATTTTAGTTACGGCTAGTTTAATAAGGGATGTATATAGACACATCAAACGAGATCTTTCTAATAACTTTACACATAAATACTATATTAAATTTATATTCTCTTAATTAGTTTTTATGAAGCATTAAAGGGTTGATTCGACTGGCCATTTTATTTCAGGGCTTTGACTACCAGAGAGAAGACTTCTATAAAAACCAGTTGGCGCAAGCTGGTTACTCTAAAGAGAAACTCAACTTTGATCGCCATCATTAGGTAAGCTGTAATACTTTCAAACAAGAAATTGTCTTTTCCTCATTAAGAAAATGTGTGTTTGGAATCTGTGCTGTCCCCGAATGAATAAAGTCACAAGGTCTCTCACAACGTGAATGCGATTGTTTGTTTCTAGTTTTAACGACTATTTCACACTTTGTTTCTTTATAAGTACCCGGGAACTTAGAGACAAATTGATTCATTTTTTAAATTTTCATTTTAGTTTTTCACTTTAGACTTTCATTGTAGTTGCTCCAGTCTTAGAACTCTTGAAATTTAAGATGCGAAAACTCGTTGTTTGGGTGTAACTTTTACAACTTTTATAATGGAAATTAGAAATCATCAACAAATTCGTTTTTTGGGTGTAACTTTTACAACTTTTATAATGGAAATTAGAAATCATCAACAAATTCGTTTTAAATTTTTTGTTCTTCATTGCATTAGATAAATCACATCATTACATAATTTGAATAAGTAAATTACATTCTAATGCTAATAAATAACTTTTTTTAAAAAACAGGTTCATCACGTGATTTCCTAAACAACCAAGTCTGAGGAAAATTCACATAAAAATCAAGTTTTAACATTCCTTGAATTCCGCAATGGAATGAATTGTAGTGCAGCCTATTTAACTGTTTTAAAGCTTCAAACTAATAAACGGTTGTCTTAGTAACAATATCAAATGTATTGTGTTTATAATTCATGTGTGTAAAAGTCTTTCGTAACACTATCAAATGTATTGTGTTTATAATTCATGTGTGTAAGAGTCCTTCGTGAACTCGTTGTTACGCGTAGTAGATCTACCAAGTAACACTAAAGTAACAGTAACATTTTTTGACTGAACATATTATATCCATTACCAATATATTTCTTATGAAGAAAAAAAACAACAACAAAAAACCTAACTTAAGGCGATTAAGATCAATCATATAAAAACAAATTTAAAAACGATATTAACTTTTTAAAGATACAATTTATTATTCATGGCTTTAAAAAACGACTGAAAAACTTGTTATCTGAAGCAAAAAAAAAGTATTAACATGCCTGAACACGCAAGAAACAAAAATCCATAGAAACCTTGAAACTTTGTGCATAACCTACAAACGTTCTTCGGTGTGTGATCCATCCACCAGGGAAAACATTGATACAAATTTGAACAAATTCAAAAAAGGAGCAGCAAGATTTATTACTACACAATATTCACAATTTACCAGAATAACATCATTAAATGAAACCATTAAACCTTGAAACAACAGAGGATAGAAGAACAAAGAGCTATGTAGTAATAATACACAAAGCAATTAATTCTAACTTGGAAATATAACACAAAGAAAAATTAGCACAACGCTCAGATAGACCTAAGAAAAAAATTACTTTTCTCATTCTGTATCCAAGAACAAACACATACAAATTCTCGTTCTTCCAGTCCGTCTCATGAAACCAGGAAAACTGACATTCTATCAATATTAAAACTCTTTTAGAAAATACAAGAGTATACATAAACCGTGTATAAGCGTAGGACGCAAAAAATAGCATATAATAGGAGTGTCTGTAATAGATAAGAGGAGATAAGTTTAATATATATTATATTAGCTGGTGTGCCAAGAGTCGTGGGTTCGAATCTCTGGGAAGTCAGGGGCCTGTTCACATGGTTGAGGTTGTTATTTCCTTCACATTGGTGAGGTAAGCAAAGATGGCTGGACACTTCGGTCATCAATTGTCATGATGTTAGGGAGACAATCAAATAGTTTGGCATTGACGTCACAATTGTAATCCTTCAACACAAAAACGTCTATTGCCAAATTAAAAACCACGTATTTGCTTTAAGACTTGGACAAATGAACGCAAGTCACTGATTTTTCTTAAAGGGACCGTGCACGGTGGCGAGCTTTGACAGAAGGAATCCAAAGGACAAATGATGATGATGATTTGTATAGAAGGACCGTCTTTATAGAAGGACCGTCTTTATAGAAGGACCGTCTTTATAGAAGGACCGTCTTTATAGAAGGGCTATCTGTATAGAACAATGGTTCCCTAAGCGGTCCCTATCGACCCCCAGGTTTCATGGAACATTTCAAGGTGTCCGTGAAAAATTAAAATTGATTTGGGGGACCCTGAACAACGCCAAGGTGTCCGCGCAGTGTTTAATACATAAAAATGGTGATTCCTTTTTATTATTAATATTGAAATTAAAATTAATAAAATAGCTTCCGGAATGATTTTTCTACTAATTAAAAACCATCTGAGGCGCTATCAGTCATGGAGTATAATGTTGTTTTACCTAGAAAAGTATGTAAAACTAAGGTTATTTCTACATCTGTAACCAATCAAAATGCATGGTTTTTTGAAAGGCCAAGTTTAATGTATAATTTGGAACACCTATGGAATAAAAATTACAAAGGTATTTGTCCAGAGTGCTACAAGAGATACATCGACGATTGTATTGGAATAACCAAAATGGACATGCAGCAATTGCAAAATTTTATTGACTTCATTGGTGGCTTCCATCCTTCAATAAAATTCACATCAACTATTCATAGGAGTACTGTTAACTTTTTGGACATACAAATAAAATTAAAAGAAAACAAAATATCAACATCCATCTTTTACAAGCCTACAGACAGCCATAGTTTCCTTCTATATACATCGTCCCATCCTCAATCTTGTAGGAACTCTATCCCATTTTCACAACTATTAAGACTTAAAAGACTCTGCAGTGATGAGACAGACTTCTTGGAAAGAAGTGATGAGATGTTGGACTTTTTTAGAAGGAGGTCATACCCGGAAACAATCTTAACATCAGCTGTCAATAGAATTAAAGGCATGACCAGACAGGACACATTTACATCATCTGTTCACGATCAATGTGATAGATGCAAATTTGTTTTAACTTTCCATCCCCATAATTTTAAGGCCCGCCAGGTGATTCTCAAAAACCGACCAATCCTTATGGCTGACCCTCTAACTCAGCAGGTCTTCAAAAAACCTCCTCTTTTTGCTTTCCGGAGAGATAAAAGCCTCAGAGACATACTTGTAAGAAGTCACCTTCCCACAATGAAAGCACATATTGGAACAAAAGGTTGCAACCGTAACCGTTGCAATACTTGTCCATATGTGGTTGAAATTAACAAAATTTCTTTCCCTCTTGAACAATTCTTAATAAAAGATGGATTCACTTGCACCAGTCGCAACGTGATTTATGCAATTATTTGCAAGAGATGTAAAAAAATTTATGTGGGTGAGACAGGTCGTCGTCTTGGAGATCGGTTTAGAGAACACCTGTACAATATAAATAAACAGGCTCAGTGTCCTGTGTCTAAACATTTTAACAGTGTTGACCACGATGGCATTTTGGATATTGTAGTTACTGGTATTCTATATGCAACCAATACCCATGATAGAGTCCACATGGAAAATAGACTCATAAAACGATTTGGTACGTTGGCTCCATATGGAATTAACCAAATCCACAATTTTACCTGACTGCAAAATCGTTTTCCCGTTGTGGTTTTCACTGTTACTTTAGATACTTCAACTTCCTCCTTTTTCTTATATTCTATGTCCGTGTTTATTTTTGTCTTTCATTTCTTTTCATTTTATCACATAGACTTTAATATGTTTTAATTTTAAGATATATGTAAGTACATGTAATTGTTTTTGTACTGATGAAGGCATGAGCCGAAACGTCTACCATTATTTGTATTAGTTGATAATAAAGCTTTAATTTATTGTTTCCTTACACAAATAGTCTGTGTAATTTGTTTTTTTTTNATGTATAAGGAATACGCAATTCCTAAAAGTATGTCAGAAAAATACAAGTTTTAAAAAAGAGAATCAACAAGTGTTGCAAGGTACTGTCATTTTCAATGTGTCGGGAAATTATGTTTTTCTTAATTGTATCCTATCATCAAATATTTTTTAAAGGGGCTTTACTGTAGCATTTCAGTGAAAATGTTAATAGCTATTAATAGCGGTTTGCAGAGGAGTCTATAGGGTTGGTATTACCCATTGCGGTATCTCATGGTGTCACTAGGGTTGGTGTTACCCAGTGCGGTAGTTCATGGTGTCACTAGGGTTGGTGTTACCCAGTACGGTATCTCATGGTGTCACTAGGGTTGGTGTTACCCAGTGCGGTAGCTCATGGTGTCACTAGGGTTGGTGTCAACCAGCGCGGTAGTTCATGGTGTCACTAGGGTTGGTGTTACCCAGTGCGGTAGCTCATGGTGTCACTAGGGTTGGTGTCAACCAGCGCGGTAGCTCATGGTGTCACTAGGGTTGGTGTCAACCAGCGCGGTAGCTCATGGTGTC
>MUZC01003771.1:289758-309728 GCA_002072015.1 Radix auricularia
GCGGTAGCTCATGGGGTCGCTTGGGTTGGTGTTACCTAGTGTGAAAGCTCATGGTGTCACAAGGGTTGGTTTTACCCAGTGCTGTATCTCATGGTGTCACTAAGGTTGGTGTTACCCAGTGCGGTAACTCATGGTGTCACTAGGGTTGGTGTTACTCAGTGCGGTAGCTCCTGGTGTCAACCCCTCAAGTCCGCTAGTGCCAAATGATGGGAACATACAGAATTTTATACTTTGGCGTTATCCCTTGTGATGGTGTTATCCCTTGTGATGGTGTCATTCCTTGTGATGGTGTTATCCTTGTGATAGTTTTATCCCTTGTGATGGTGTCATCCCTTGTGATGGTGTTATCCCTTGTGATGGTGTTATCCCTTGTGATGGTGTCATCCCTTGTGATGGTGTTATCCCTTGTGATGGTGTCATCCCTTGTGATGGTGTCATCCCTTGTGATGGTATCACCCGATGTGGTTTACACCCCCGTTAGCACTAGTGACGCCGCTGGTGGTTTGTTACAACACTTAAGAGAATGGGTGAGCCAAAGAGAAAATGCAGACAATACAGGGTTGTTTCATCTTCAAAGTGTGAATGAATAATTTGAAACATATCTGAAAGCTAGGGCATTATTTACTGAAATAACATTTGAGAAGTTAAAGTCATACCAGTGACTTTCTTACATAACTAAAGTAAGGTGTACGGAATGTATTTTTAGTACATTGTGTCATTCATCGACATCATTTATTCGCAAAAAATCTTAGTGTAAGTTTGCATGGATCACTAAATTATGTTATCAGAGCCGTTGATAAAATCCAAAAGGCCTGCCTTGAAACTAGAGAATGTTCGCTCAACATTGTTTGCAAAATGACGAAGATTGTGGTCGAGTGGCAAGCGTGCTCGACTGCGTTCCGATGGTCACGAGTTCGAATCCATAGGACTTTTTCCCGGTGCCTAGGGCGTCCCCGAGTTCCACCCAGCCGTGGCATGTGAACGCTGCATCACTTGCCAAAAAACAAACAATTGCTGCCTTGCAGATGGTCTTGGGTGACCAAAGGCTATGGAAGCAAATCCAGAAAATACAGCAGGCTGAAATCGGAGACCACGGGCCAATTGGCGCAAAACTCGTTGCACGCAAAACTCAATATTCAATATTGAGAACGAAGAAGAAGAAGAAGAGTAATTGTTTAATAGTTCACACACAAATATGTTGGTTATCAAAAAGTGCATGTTGAAATAGATTTTATGCTTTCTTTGATTCATTGTTAAATTCCTGAATAGTAATGACAATAATTTGCGAGAAATTGAACTAAAAAACGACATATCCTTTATGAATAACTTACAAATATTTGCCAAATTTAAGGAAACTAATTTTAAACTATAAGGTGATCAATTAAATTTACTCAAATCTAGAAGCATAATTTCAGCGTACCCTTTTTTTTTTTTTTTGTTAAAATATTTTTCGAAATTGAAAAAATTGCGAAGAAGACTTGATTGCTTACTGTCTACACTTAATGGCTCTTCCTGCTGTCTGAACCAAAAATGTGAAGACATTCTTCACTTGGCACATGAACCCTTTAGCGTGTGAAGAAACTAAGATCCCACACACAGATGAATCCATACTAATACAGGAGCACCTTATTGAAATATCTACAAACGAGGAAATTAAACAAATGTTTGAACATGGCTACAACTATTTTTTTTTCAAAAACAGTTTCCATTTTTATATCCTGCGGTTTGGGGGCAGAAGTTGTTGACGAGGATTCAGTGCAGCTATGAACCTCACGTTCATCCAAGTCATTAATGGATTAATTTTTTTCTTAAAACAAAGTTTATAATTTCAATTAATATCAAAATGTTGCTTTTATTATTTTAAAAAAATGTTTGTACTATTCCTTTATGTAGTTTTTTTTTTTAACTTGGGGGTCCGTGAGAATGTTTTGGCTATGAAAGGGGTCAATGGGTCAAACACGTTTGGGAACTCCGGTACAGAAGGACAGTCTGTATAGAAAAGATAAGACATTAGAATGCAGTTTTATACTTTAGATGAGGCATTCAATACTTAGACTATTACATACTCTGGGTATCAACTTGTAGACTTAAATTAACCAAAGCTATTTCGGACCTATGAAGTGAGTAGATTGCTATCAATACCCTACACCGATTCTGTAGCTGGTTGAAATTGTTGAAGATTCTAATGAGAAGTTTCAAGTTTTGCCCTGGCACATTAGAGACTTTTCTCACATTCAGAACCCATAGAATATATGGAAACTAGAAAATCAGAGAGAAAAGCATAAGAACTATAAAACATCGAAGCCCAAAGTAAAGAACAATTATTAATGCAAATGTGACCAATTTATTTGCCATATACGACCACCAATATTTGTAAGCAGAGCTCAGTGTGATTGCTCTTCTTTGTGCGTTAAGTTGAAGGTGAGATTAAGCAATACATCAAGAAAATAATGACAACAAACGTAAACATGGCACAAGGCGACTCCGGAGTTGGAGTGCAGACGATGTAGCCATATTCGTGTCACTAAGTGCGTTCGGTCACCCTCAACATTCTTACAATGATTTTTGAAGACTTCAAACAAAGATAACGGTACCTAATTCACCACCTCTCAACCCCCCCCCCCCTCAAAAAAAAATCAGTCTCACCATCGTATCCCTGGCGCCTACTTACCACCCTGACAGATGAAGTACGAGACGGTAGCGCGCACCAATCAGTGGGTCATTGAACCAAGAACCACCACTCATCCCGTGTATCACTGCCCTTAGAGGAATTTAAAGGGGGACCATTCGTTTAATCTCATTTAAAGCTGATGACATTTATGAGAACGTTGGGAAACTCACGTACTAAATAACACGGATAGGTGGGGGGGGGGTAACTGTGGGATGTAGGAGATACTTGCTTGTATGTAAATGAAATGACTTGAAAAAAAATATTAAAAATCGTTAATTCACTTTGTTTTGACAATTCCATATTGGCGACAAATAATTGTGAATAAGTTTAATTACCAAAGGGAAATAACCACGGCCGGGTATAGAGACTAGAAATATTTTCAGTCACGTCAGTAAGCTTTACAGAAGAAATGTAAATAGTTAACAAAATCACATAATTGACAAATGAAATGGGAAAAATCGTACATTGTTCTGTTAAACTTTTAACTCCTAGCTTCTGTCACGTGACTTTCAAGTGAGACTAGAGAGTATTGGCACACGGGGGATCATCGAAATCAATTTAGAGGTTATTAGAGATGACATGCGAAGGGTCAAGGATGTACTCGAGTAGGGCTTCTATATTAAAATGTAATAGAGGAATCTCAAGCGAAATGTCTATTTTTATCGATAGATAACAAATGAATGCATACCGGTTAGTTCAGCAATTATTGAAAAAAAAAAAAAAAGATTTATCAACGTTAAGTGGCAAGTAGGCGGTGGCCGGATATGTTTTTTAAAAAAAGACTATTTGCCGGATCCACCTAATATTTGCCGAATCCGGATATCTCCTCATTTAAGTATATATATAAGAGCTAAGGGAGTGTACATTACTATTGTCTATTTAGTATTTCATACTATTTATTAAATTATTTATTATCGAACATTTTGGAGAGTATCTGCTGTCTCCAAAGAAAGTCTATGACACTGTCAACGTCAACGATGAATATTTTACAATGAATTAAATGAAAAAAAATTGAACGAAATTCAACGAACTGTGTAGTGTGTACCAAGCGAACAGTGTTATACTGAGTGTGTAAGGTGTGCCAAGCGAACAGTGTTGTACTGAGTGTGTAGTGTGTACCAAGCTAACAGTGTTGTACTGAGTGTGTAGGGTGTACCAAGCGAACAGTGTTGAACTGAGTGTGTAGGGTGTACCAAGCGAACAGTGTTGTACTGAGTGTGTAGTGTGTACCAAGCGAACAGTGTTGTACTGAGTGTGTAGTGTGTACCAAGCGAACAGTGTTGTACTGAGTGTGTAGTGTGTGCCAAGCGAACAGTGTTGTAATGAGTGTGTAGTGTGCACCAAGCGAACAGTGTTGTAGTGAGTGTGTAGTGTGTACCAAGCGAACAGTGTTGTACTGAGTGTGTAGTGTGTACCAAGCGAACAGTGTTGTAGTGAGTGTGTAGTGTGGTGTTCAAGAAGTCTCGATCTAGAGCCATAAATATAAACTGTTCTTTTATTCGGATGTTTTAATTGTTATATGCTTCTAGTTAACTTAGATTGTTAACTTTAAGTAGTAAGTAATACTTATACTCGTAAAGTTTTAACTTAATATTTTTTCACGTATTGAAATTGATTGTTTTACAATATTATGCGAGGATTTAAATGATTTGATTAATTATTTCATGATTTCAGAGCTTGTTAATTTATATATATAAATATATATACACACACAAAGACTGACGCAACGTCAGACAAAGATCTTTGAGGTCACATCACCTGGGTCTCAATTAGTCTACACGGTACACAAAATAATTGATTCCAAAAGATTTTCATTCATTTATTTTAACTGTGAAATGTTTACTTGCTCAAGGTACCTTTCATTGAATTATCTGGCAAAGACTTAAATGTAGACGATAAAGAAATGTTTAAGTGAATTTTATACACATGTAGCTAAATAAGTATTCCATAAAAATAAAAAAACTCTCCACCAACCCTCCACCAACCGTCCATCAACCCTCAAAAGAGATTGTAGAGTGAAAGGCGAATCATTAGGTGGATATTTATACAGAACATTAAATGAATGAAGAGAAATTCCCTTTGAAGTGAGTGCTACGTCATTCATTGACCAGTACTTGGCAAAATTTGAGAAAGGTCAAGTTGGCACGGGCCGTTAGACCAACACAGATGTCATATAAAAGCTGAGAGCTGAGTCCAAGGGGGAACAACTGGGAGTCGGGTCGTTTGAAAGGTAGGTTGCCTGGAAAGTATTATATACTGAATGAAGAACGAGAGTGTCTAGTTTTACTATTACTTTATTTGTAATATTTCTGGGTTAGATGTACAGCTGAATTTATGCAATAGCCAAAAGTCCCACGCTATTCAATGGATTTTCTAACAAATGTTAAAGTGTTTCGTAAAAAATAGAAATAAGCGCCAAATTCTAGATTTTATCTCTGAATTTTAATTGACGTATATCATAATTTTTGTACTCATTAGATCCGACATTTGACTTTGATAATTAAACATGTTCTATAAAACCAAGGGGAATTAATAAGGACACAATTGATGAGTAGACCAGGAAGATTTTTTTTTTTTTACGTCATAGCTTCACATTAAAAAAATATATTTAATTTGCCCGGTTACAACAGATCCATCTTTATGTTTGAAGATTAATTTTTATAATTCACCAACACACAAAGCTGCTGCTGACGAATTCTGATTGTTAACACAACTTACTCTAAATGACTTTTGTAATGTAAAAATAGTGCAGATATTACAAGGCAATTAATTTGACTTTTAACATTAAAATCTACATTGAGAATTGCTATTATTGTTTAAAAAAATAATTTAACAATAAAAAATCATGTTAAGCCTGGTCCCTTTTGGAACTCAGGACGTGTTAGCGCATTTTCGTATTATGTATCAGTACTTATGTTAGATATCAGCATTATGTAGTTATCAGTAATTGTGTTTAGATTTTAGACATATTTTTATGAATTTTCTTGTGTAATGAATATACCTGATTTTTTTTTAATTTAAAAGCCATTTCTTTACATTTTAAAATTTTTTATTTTCTCTTTAATCTAACCGTAAGTGGTTTGTGGTCACTGAAATAGGACTCATAAATGAAACATTCTAAATTGTAATCAGCTAATCGCCCAAATACTCCGTCAATTGTTGTTTGATAGATCGTAGTTGCCAATCTTGGTGAAAGTAGTTGAATGTTGAAGCTTGTTTCGAAAAAGTTTTCAATTTCTGCCCATGGGCCGCTAAGATCTTGATTGAAGTCACCACAAATGATGACGTAAAACTCTCTAAACTTTTACACATATTCTAATGACGTCAACAAAAAAAAAAACTAATACTTTTGATAATACTAAGACTTCCGGCAATGGCGGCCGTTGCCTGCGCCAGTGTTATCTCTCGATTCGCAATGTTTTTTGGTAGTTTTAACGGGGTTTTTTAACGGATCGAGTAACTGAGTGTTGATGCACAAATGGCAGGTCAGGACATACAAAAAACATATATACATCATGGGTCTAGGACTTATGGATGCTGAGATCTAGGGTGATGACAGAGACGGACGGACGGACAAAACGGGTGCAATAGCGCATTCGACTTCTCGAAAATGCGCTAAAAAAGATAAGCTAATTTATTCAAAAGAATCTGAGGCAGAGATGTAGGCATTTATTGTTTTAATATACTTGATTTGTTTTTCCGTCACCCAGACTGAATTGAAAGTTTGCATTTTTTAAAATTGTCCTCATCATATTAAAAAAAAAAATTCAAACATTTTCTAAAACTCAGTTTACAATATCGAGCATTTCAAAGAGTATATCATCTAACGCTCAATAGTTTAGACTCACTTTAAAGCGTGCATGAATTTCCAGCTAGAATTTCATGCTAGAAATTATAACTTCTTCCTTACCCTGTAAAAAAACCAAGTGTTATAGTATAGGGTTTTGATAGTGGTACACTCAACTCAAGCCACTTGATGAAGTTTCAACGTAAGTTCATTATGGAAATTTCAAATGCGAATGTAACATTGACATCTGCTTACAAGAAATGGTTAAATAGTAGCACACGAAGAACACGTGAAATAAGAGCGACTGATGACGTCAAGTCACATGACTTTCACCACAGAGGTGCGCTTAGGCACTTCAAGCGTCAGGCACCAGAACGCACCACGATAAACAAAATCGCGTAGAGCCATTTAGAACAGGAAGGAAAGTTTGACCCATAAAATCTTAGTAGATCTATGTTTTCATGAAAAATAATTGAGACATTTTTCAGATACAAATGTATTAATATTAACACACGACAAATGTAGTTGTATTATAGCTCCCCCCCTTTCTTCCGCAACCAATGTTAACACTGAACTATGTTGTTGTGACGTTATTTTTTTGTGTTTCTCTCAGATGTCACGTGTCATCGCTGTCGTGATGTCAGTGACATTACTGTTGGCAGCTGTCCACAGTCTGCCACGTCAGATAGGGGACGGTGATGAATGTGACCTCTGGCGGCTGAAGGTGAGTCCAGGTGTCACTGGTGTGTCGCTGATGTGCCACTGGCGTGTCACTGGTGTGTCACTGGCATGTCATGGGTTTTCAACTGACGTGTCACTGGTGTGTCACTGGCGTGTCATGGGTTTTCAACTGACGTATCACTGACATGTCACTGGTGTGCCACTGGCGTGTCACTAGTGTGTCATGGGTTTTCAACTGACGTGTCACTGCCGTGTCTCGGACACTGTGCCATCATTCTTTCTTCCCACGTATGTAAAATTCCATGTTTCTGTTTATAACAGAGCCGTGCTGGATTAAAATAGACTTTGATATATTCAAGCAATAAGTTATTATGGATAGTCTTATCTTTAAATTATCTTTACTTCAGTAGAAAAAACACTAATATTTAAAAAAAAAAACAACAACTGACTTTCCACTTTCCACTTTCCACTTTCCACGCACAAACTTTCTTCAATAATAACTTCTCACTCGCCATATTACAATTAAGGGTTTTAAAAGAGCATCTTTTTATGGATCACATTTTCTTAGTGTATAGAAAAAAACGTGAACAAAAAGTAAAAAAAATAAAAATCATACCAAGTTCAATTTTCTTACTGTTCAATGACGCACAAAGGATTCTCAAATGATTACGTTTAACGTACCTGTCTTGATGGCCATAATATTACTTTGTTCTCTCTGAGTTACTCTACAAGTAGCAAAAGCGTCAGAACTACAGTAACATTTTGTCGTTGTCTCTTCCTGACAGGACGAGGCTAGTGTGAATCTTGTTAAGAGAGAAACCGTTGAGAATTTCATCGCAAACTTAGAGAAGACCGTGAAACTCGATGACCCAGTTCAAACAAGATTTCAGCTTGACAAATACGTTGAGTGTTTTTTCAGGAATCCAAAGTAAGTGCTTGAAATAGTACTATTGTTATTACTTACCGTCGGTAATTTAGATACATTTATTATCTTACTTAACATTTAAGCGGTTAAAATACAATTTGAAGTTAAGGCAAACATTGATTATATTCAAATCATTCCCTCAATTTAAGAAATATTTATGTTCAATAAATTATCGTTTAATTGCCACAATTATTAGAAATAAATATTTAATTCTTTGAATGTCAAATGGATAATTAAAAAGTAAAAGGAAAAATAATCATGTGATTCAGGGCGATCTACGTTCAGAAGTTGAACTTAACAAATACCGGCGACGCTTTTAAATCAATTTTAATTTATCAATAAAAACAAACTGCATCTGAACATTGGAAAAGCCGTTGCATGTAATAATTTGATTATTTTCATCCGAAAATTGACGGGCAGATTCTGTGAAATAAAGTAATCAGACTTATTTCTCTCTTTTGTTTTAGTGAAGCGTATTCCAACAACAAGTTCCTGGATTTCCTTCCAACAATCTTTTCGTTTGGTCCCAGACTCCAAAATTCTGGTCAATTGACAGAGTCTACACCATCCAACAAACCGGATGAGGACAAAGAACGAAATGACGACCCGATGAAGACCTTAGATCCTTCACAATTGAGAGCAATGTTTCGTGGAGTCAAAGATGACCAGTCTGCTGACCAACAGGTTATTGCCAAGAGGTTATCTAGCTCTGACCGTTATAAAACAGACTCCGTTAATTTAAGCCAATCAGATTCTGATATGGCGAAGTTTGCTTCCGATAAGCTTCACGCTGGAGAACATGGAATATTTGATGAAGCGAAGTCTAGAAATAAATTTCAGCTGATTGGTGACGAGCGTTTGGACACAGACCACAATAATCAATTGTATGTGAACCATCACGAGCGAGACGATTTTGGAAAATTAATTCCAGAAAATGTTGACGGAAAATTTGTTGATAAGGTTGTAAATCATAATTTTAATAATTACGAATTGAAAAAAAGTATTAAAAGTAATTTTGAAAACGAGGAGTTAAACAAACTTGGTCCAAGAAATGACAACAGTGAACCTTTGTACAAATTTGGTCCAAGAAATGACAACAGTGAACCTTTGTACAAATTTGGTCCAAGAAATGACAACAGTGAACCTTTGCACAAATTTGGTCCAAGAAATGACAACAGTAAACCTTTGTACAAATTTGGTCCAAGAAATGACAACAGTGAACCTTTGTACAAATTTGGTCCAAGAAATGACAACAGCGAACCTTTGTACAAATTTGGTCCAAGAAATGACAACAGCGAACCATTGTACAAATTTGGTCCAAGAAATGACAACAGTGAACCTTTGTACAAATTTGGTCCAAGAAATGACAACAGTGAACCTTTGTACAAATTTGTTCCAAGAAATGACAACAGTGAACCTTTGTACAAATTTGGTCCAAGAAATGACAACAGTGAACCTTTGTACAAATTTGATCCAAGAAATGACAACAGTGAACCTTTGTACAAATTTGGTCCAAGAAATGACAACAGTGAACCGTTGTATAAATTCGGACTAAGACAAGACAATAACGAGGTATTTAATAATTTTGGTCCACCAAACGACAACAGTGAACCATTGTACAAATTTGATCTTAGAAAAGACAATAGTGATGTATTAAACAGTTTCGGTCTCAGAAACGACAAGAGTGAACCTTTCTACAAATTTGGACCCGGAAACGACAAAAGTGAAGCATTAAATACTTTTGGTTCAACATACACTGACAAAAAGACATCTAAAAGATTTGTTATACACAACTTTGCCAGTGAGGAACCTGATAAATGTGACAAAAGAAACGCCAACAGAAGGGAGTTGAACAATTTGGTCCCGGGATACGTCAACAGAGGGAATGACATTAGATTGGTTTTTAAAACTAATGACAGAGAGGAAGTAGAAAGATTAGTGCGAAGAGAATCCAAAAATGTCAGGCTCAAAGAAAATCTTGAAATCAACTTTGATGCCCTGATGCAGCCTGGGTACGGTCTTAACATTGACATCGACCAGTTGAACCCAGCGAGGCGAGCAAGGAACTTTGGTAAGAGATTGATCGGTAAACTTACGCCAACAGAAAGGCATTTGACAAAATTTAATTCTGATGGTATAGAGGGTAAATTCTTAAATAGTTTGTTTGCACATCGTTCGGAAGAAGAAACCAAAAACTCCCCGGTAAGAAATATTCGTAGTGATGCGTTTCTGGAACCGAGTCAAGAGAAGGCAAACTACAATCAATTACGCGTCTCGAAACATTTTGAGGTTTTTAACGGATTTAGTCGAGTGAGAGACAACGAAGATAATCTGGGATTTGGTCGATTGAATTACCTTGAAGATGCTCCAAGATTTGGTCGATTGAATGACCTTGAAGATGCTCAAAGATTCGGTCGATTGAATGACCTTGAAGATGCTCAAAGATTCGGTCGATTGAATGACCTTCAAGATGCTCCAAGATTTGGTCGATTGAATGACCTTGAAGATGCTCAAAGATTCGGTCGATCTAATTATATTGAAGAAGCATTAAGATTTGGTCGAGTGAATGACCTTGAAGCTGCTCAAAGATTCGGTCGAGTGAATGACCTTGAAGATGCTCAAAGATTTGGTCGAGTGAATGAACTTGAAGATGCTCAAGTATTAGGTCGAGTAAAGGATCCAGACAATGTTGATAGTTTAGACTTACAAGGAATCGATAATTAAAACATGTTTGAAATAAGATAACAAAGCTTTGAAGTGTTGAAGATGTTTAAATATTGTTTGATACTATAACCTTTAAACATGGGAGCTAAAGATGTTTGTGTTGTGAGATGGGTTAAGTCTGATCTCCCTTTAACTCAACATTACCGTCACGAACTAATGGTAAAGTCTTCTGTCTTAGAGTTTTCAATGGACAGGAAAACAGGTTACAGGGCATGAGTTAGCCTGACTGGGCGTAAAAAAACAGCGAACGTTTCGGCAAAGAGCCTTCCTCAACGAAACAAACAATACACAAATAAAACGAATAAAAAGAAATGAAAAGTAAAAAAATAAAAACTTAGCTGCGGTGAAATCCAAAGAGTCAATGAAAGCCTCAGCTATGTTTTTATTTTTCATTTCTTTATATTCGTAGCGCTAACCAGAAAAACTAGTGCTACGACATGTCGTAACATCAGACATTTCGTTAAAAGAAAGTGAAATTGTATCAACTTGATGGAAGAGATTTGATTATTTTCTAAGTACGAGTTGGCAGATGTGTATGTGGCAATGGGAAAGGTGGAGGGGGGCGGAGGGGACTTTCTTTTAGTGTAATGAAAGAATGTGTCCCGAGCAGAAAGTTCATGCTATTACAAAAGTCACGTCTGCGGGTACATTGGAACCGAAAAGACTAATTTAGGTTTAGACATCAGAAGAAATCAGTGATTTAAATAAGATTATTGGTGGAAAATAAAAGATGATTAAGACACAAAACAAAACTAAATACAGATATAAGAAATATCATTACGTGAAAACATAGACAAATTCTATGATGGGACAATCCTATGGTAAGGCGAGTAGTAATTTGATTAGAAGCAATACTGTATAGTAGGAGTGTCTGTAATATAAGATATAGTAGGAGTGTCTGTAATATAATTTATAGTTGGAGTGTCTGTAATATAAGATATAGTAGGAGTGTTTGTAATATAAAGTATAGTAGGAGTGTCTGTAATATAAGATATAGTAGGAGTGTCTGTAATATAAGATATAGTAGAAGTGTCTGTAATATAAGATACAGAATCCATTGTGAGTGTTGACAGAATTGTTGGGAACAACTTAATTTTTACAAAATGAATAATAAGAAATCCAAAATAGAGAACGAAGATTGTCAGATCATTAATAAACCAAAAAAAAAAAAAAAAAAAAAAAAAAAAAATACATGAGTATAAAAGAATCAGACGGGCAGAAAATACAAATATTTCCAAATTAAAAACAATACAGGTGTATGTATGTAATGAAAAGTCATAGCGTTTATTACAGACTAAAGTGTCAATCAAAGAGGTAAGCTGTACATCACATAATGAAGTGTCAACAACTTACCATTTGGAAATACATTTGTTATGAATATAGAACTGGATACCTATATACAACTATTATAAAATATTTTCAGAAGACAAAAACCATTTGTAAGTAAAAAATAATCACGAAATATCCACAATCGTTTTCATACACTTTAATCACACTCCTCTTAAAGTAGAATCTCTATAACATTTTGTTCCACAATTCATAAACAAATAAATCCTAAGTCCTCGACTCACAGATGGCGTTGACGAGTTTGTAAGGTGTCACGGACTGTATGTCCTTACACGGCATAGCCTGCAGGAACCAGTCTGTTATCTTTAGGAGGATGCGGCAGTCGTTTGTCACGTATATATCTGCCGGCATCAGCCAATTGATTCGATCAAACATAAGCTCGTCCGTGTATTGTTTCAACCATTTGTTGTTAACAAAGCGACCCGCTAGGAACACAGCGCTCAACCTCGGATGTCCGTTCAGGAAATCTCTGACATTCATGTACTCATCGAGGTCGTCAATTTCTAAGATGGCGCCACCGTACAGTTCACACAAAGCGACGGCATCTGTGCCTCCCCAAAACGGTTCACGTAGAGCTCTGTAGGTGTGGTTCCGGTACGTTAAGTTAAACTGGTAGAACTGAGATGGTTCCATGTGTCCGACCAGGGGACGAGCCTCGTTTTGAAACGTCTCAATGACGGTTAGGGTCTTGTTGACGTGATCGTCATGTTTCGTCTGCGAATCCGAGAGCTGGTGAAAGTTCACTGATAAATTTGAGTGGAGCCCTGACAAAGTGTGTTCTATGGTCGTCAGTGTCTCGTTCAGCTCCTTGATCCTGGTCTGTATCTCGTTTATGTCCGGCAGTCTCGCTGTTACGTTGGCTTGTGTTGAGATGGACACCGTGTGACCTACGTCATCGATTCCCTGGGCAGTGCAAACATACTCTCCACCCTGGAGCTCTGTTGGGTAAATCCAGGTCAGCTCCAAGTAGGACACGCCCCCATCAGGGGAGATAGTCCCAGAGGACGAGTTGAATTCTGGGAGAATAATGTTGACGTGAGGAATATATCTGTTGACGGAAGCCAGTTCATCGCCGTTGGCGGTTGTGTCGTTGAAGTTCTTTCTGCGTGAAATAAACAAGGAGATGAAGACAGTCATGTCCGAGTGGTCATCTTTGGTGAACGTGCAGTTGACTGTCAGTGTGTCTGTGAGTCCAATTAAAACATCTCCCGGAGAGGTGGTCAAGATAATGTCGCCAGCTGGAAAAAAGTAGATTTTAAATTTTTCAAAAATGTTTTTTTATCAAGAGTTAAACTTAAATACAGAAAATTAAAAACTTTCTGAATCACGGAAGAGCTGCTTTTAGTGGAAAGGATGCTTATTAACAGTGATAAGGGGCAAGCATTGAATACTTTAAAAAAATACTGAAAAAAAATCATGTACAACTGCTGTGGTTACAAATAAAGTTTTTAGTTAATAGAGACAAAGAAATGTATGTCGTTCCAAGTTTTCTCCCCTTAAAATTTCCAAGCATCCTGTGAGGTTAGACGAAATAAACAAGGGAAGTTTAATAAATGACTAGCTGATTTACCCGGAATTGTATTGAAATTTAAAAAAAAACCAAACAAGCAATTAAAAGAAAACAACAGAGTATTTGTTTACCATCAAACTCGAAGACCTTAAAAATCTTCTTAAAAATAAAATGTTTGGACTGAATTTTCTAGAAATATTATTGAGCACAACTTGCTTCCTTTAAATTTCCAGCCAAAACTGATTAATGTTATGATGTTATGACATTCACATTGTTTTCAACGCTAATAAATCTTGCAATGTTATATTAGTTGGTATATCAAAACGAAATGATCAAGTAAACAAAAATATTTCCCCTTACCTGCCGTAGTTAAGCCGTTGAGCAGGGCGTAATACAAAAAAGCCCAGGTACTTATCTCCATTTTTCGTCTTTCTTATCACCATCTACTTCCGAGCGACACAAACAGAAATATTTTTATGACAGCGATCCAGTTTTAGCCGGACCTCTCACGATTCTTTTATCTGTTTCATATTAAAGCCAAAGTTTGTCGGAAATAGAGATTTTTTCCCCGTCTTCGACAGAAGTTTAGCGCTTTCATTTATCGACAGCAGACGCTTTGCTACATCCGATAAGTAAAATTTTTCCTAGCAGCACTATGACTTAAAAAATTAAAGGATTATTCAATTAATATCCATGTATGGAATAAAACTAGATTATAGAATTTTCTACTTGTATTATTGCAAGTATTGTGCAATTAAAGACTGAGCCAACATTTAGACGAGCACTGGATATAAACAAGCCATTTGAATTACATTTTGAAGAAACTTAAATCTATTATCTATTTACTTTACATTTGAAAGCATTTTCTGACACTTAGACGATAGACTATAGCTATCAGCAATCTTTGCATATTCTCTGTCTAGATTTACTATCATCTTCTTATTCATTTAAAATTTATCTTAACGTAAACATCCTATATAATAAAGGCAGTTTTCTCTGCGGTCATGGATAGCGATTGGTGCCTCAAACTCCTACAGACTCCCACAGCAAAACAGAAAAAAAATGTAATCTCTTATTGAACAAGTTTACGCGGACGTTCAAGGCCAGTTATTTTTTGTGCAGTAAGTCTTTTCCAAGACTTCATTTTGTGCGGTACGCTTTCAAAAATATTTTATTTGCCAAACTACGATGCGCACAGTTTCGTGTTGATCTACCTAAATTGAGCTGTGGGTTATTTGTTATATAATAATGAATAGTATTACGGACGATATGCACATTTATGGCCGTCGAGACGGTACAACAAGCCACCGAAACGACCGCGGAACTTCCTTGGACGGGCTTTTTTGTTGTTGCTCGTATGAGTAATAAGTTAAGATACCTTTTATAAACTGATCCAATGACTATCAAACTCAGTGGATGGTTCAGCAACTAGAGACTGAGTTAGAAAAGTAATGAGTGAAATTCAGTGTATAGGAAGATTACTTGCTTAGTCATTTTTGAAAACAAAAACACAACATATTGGCCTTCATTTTCTCGTATACATTTTGTGTCAGAGTTCAATGTATGTGAAAAACAACGTAAATTTTTTAACTTGTCGGAATATTTTCATGATGTAATTTTGACTTTGACTCTCAAAGAAGCCAGTCAAGTTTGGTGTTATGAACGTTTAATTCCTTAAAATTGTGAAGTTCATCATTTCCCGTAGTTTTCTTGGCATTTGTTATTTGCCTTGTATCTCTCTTCAAACAATAATTACCTGAATGATTGTCGACCATGCTTTAGCGTCATTTTTTCTCTGCATGCATTTTGAAAAAGTCCGTTCTCCTTAACGACAAACATCCATTATTTTTTTTTTTTTTTTTAGCCAGTGGCTAAAGCAATTAGTATGCAAATATTGGACGTATAACTTATGTTTAAGATTTGTTTATATATTATAACTTACAATGTAAACGTTTATTAGTTTTCATCGCCAATTTTCCAATTAAGAAAATGTACGTTCCACATATTAATATAATAATTACTGGAATTTGAACACATTTTAAATTTATATACCATTTTTATTGGACTCAATAGGGTAACGTCTCACAGTTAAAAGATGAATGTAAACAAAATATAAGACAAGTGTAGGTAATAATATTAAGCTCAGTGTAAGGCTTAAAAATTGCCGACGTGTGTTTTTTTTAATGACTTACACTCATACACATGATGAGGGGAGAAATACTAAGCCTTGGACTCACACACAGCATTCACTTGTTGGCCAGGGGAGCTAACTTGTATTTCCTGACACGGGACAGGCTGCAGGCCCCAAGCAGTAATTTTCGACAGCATTAAGCAGTCGTTCGTCAGCAATTTGTTTGATGCCTGGTGAAAACTAATTTCATCAAACATTGTCTGGTTGTTGTATTGCTTTAACCAGCGGTCGTTAACAATTCGACCTCCGACGGGTATCGCTGTTAGTCTGGGATGTTGGTTCAAGAAAGCTTCAATCTCCTGGTATTCAAGGGCGTCGTCAATCTCCAGCAGAGTCGCCCCGTAACTTTCACACAACGCCACAGTGTCATCGACACCCCAAATTGGCGCCCGGAGAATTCTGTAGATGTGGTTGTCGTACGTTAAGTTAAACGGATAGAAGAGAGATTGTTGAAAGAGCGCGACCAGAGGCTGAACCTCTTTTTGAAAAGCCTCCAAGACGTTTAGAGTTTTATTGACGTCATCGTTATGTTTGGATTGTGAACCCGCGAACTGGTAAAAGTTCACTGATAAATTCGAGTAGAGTTCTGAATACTTCTGCTCCATTGTTTTGACATTCTCGTTCAATTCTTTGATCTTGCCCAGAATTTCTTCTCTCTCTGGCAGTCTCGCTGTCACAGTGGCTTGTGCCGAGAGGGTCACTGTGTGACCTACACTATCGATTCCCTGGGCAGTGCAAATATACTCTCCACTCTGAAGCTCTGTTGGATAAATCCAGGTCAGCTTCAAATAGGAAACCCCATTCGGGATGATTTGTCCTGACGATGAGTTGAATTCAGGTAGAATGGTGTTGACTTGGTGAATATAACTGTTGATGGAAGCCAGTTCAACAATGTGTGACGAGTCGTTTAAGTCATGTCTACTAATGAAAAAAGAGATGAGGGCAGCCATACGTGAATTATCGCCATTTTTTGTGAACGTGCAGTTGACAGTGAGAGTCTCAGTGAGTCCAAGAGATATCTCTTCTGGTGAGGTCGTCAACGTAAGATTGCCAGCTGTAGGACGCAATTTTTAACGACATTAGCTTTAATAGACATGAAATGCAGGAAAGCGAATACATTCTATAAAATGTTAAAAGTGTTTACGCATGTTATTTTTATCCTGGATGTCAATTTATCGTTCATGTTAATGATAACACTTGACCTAGTTTGGGCATCCTTATGTGTTGTATTCTCCGGTCAAAGTACAATTTGTTATTAAAATATACTCAAAACTCAACATTTTAATTTTGTATAACCCCAAATGAAACATTAAAAAATATTGTCACACACAGCCTTTCCGGTCATTAACATTTGATTGATCAAAAGTAGTTTATCATTTAAACGCCTTCTTTCTTTTGCCTTTAATCATGTAAGTCTTTTTGGGAAAAAGTGTTTGTCCTTGGTTTAGGAATTATTGTTAAATACGTTTCACAACTTCTACACGGCAAATAAATTGAGCCTCAACACACAATTCTGATGTGTTAAGCTAAGAAAAAGTTTTCGTGAGGCGCACAGAGAAGAGGTTAATCAATGTCGTCCAATAAAACATTTCTTTCTTAATTATCCAGAACAGGAAAACTGCCGCTAACGAAAACGTTAAGGAGGAAAAAACGTGAATTCCAGATCCAGCATTTTTGGCCTGAAATTCGTTTTTTATAGCCTTATACAATATTTAAGAAACATATCTATCGAAGGTCTTCAAATCATGCATAGTAATAGCCATCTTACTACTTTTTACACATTTCATCCGATAGCTAATGTTTAAGGATATATAAAGTCTTATGCGTATTCCTAACAGTATGGTTAACAACTGCTTATGTTACCTGCTGTCTCTAAACAAAAGATCATGAGCCAACACAAGAAAAGTCTTGTTCTAATCTCCATGATTTATCTTATCCCAAATTACTTCCTAGCGCCTTGAACAAAGTGTGAGACATGGCCAGCGAGTTTTGTGGACAGTCTACTTACTACTTGGTGTTTATCTGTGTTAAAGTAGAGCCTAAGAATGCGGAGATAGAGATTAAAGTTGGTCGTGAAGACAAAACGTTAGGTACGGTAACTCGTGGTCTAATGTCACTTTATTACATCAGACAAAATGTCAGGTACGGCAACTCGTAGTCACACATCACTTTATTATATCACACAAAACTTTAGGTACGGTAACTTGTGGTCTAATGTCACTTTATTACATTAGACAAAACGTTAGGTACGGCGGCAACTCTTGGTCACACATCACTTTATTATATCACACAAAACGTTAGGTACGGTAACTCGTGGGAATATGTCACTTTATTACATTAAACAAAACGTTAGGTACGGCAACTCGTGGTAACATCACTTTATTAAAGCAGACATATTTCTTGATAGGAAATATGCAGCTGTTAATTTTGTGTAGGTGTTGATTGACAAAATATAAAACTAAGAGCTGACTGATTAAAACCAGGCCACATTCGGCCTCATTATAATGGAATAAACGTCGAGCTCTTGTTTTTAAAAAAATGAAGTAAAAATAAAAATAAATAAAGTGATAAATTAAGCGCAGAGCTATGTTCCCCCAATCGTTTAGTTTGAAAAATAACTCCAATTCTTTGGTTTTCTGTCTCTTATCGTTTAATGTGACGCATTAATGACATTTATGGATTCCATTCAAAGTGAAGTTAGGGATTTATTCCGATGGCCTAAAGGTCGTTCGTTGGTCCATCCAAGACTCGATGGGTGCTTGACATCAGTTGAAGTAAATAGAGGCGACCGCACATTTTGCCAGACTAACTCCTCGAATGCCGTGGCCTGTGAACGCTGCTTAGCCCACCAAATAAGTCATCATGTTTATACGTAATAAAAACGTTGGACGCAATTATCTTCTATATGGAAGAAGTATCTGTTGTGAAGGGAAATAAGAAATTATACAAACAAACAACGTTTTCATATTTTATGTGTGGTTCATACATCTAACATCGCGCAACTCCATATTGCGTGGACTCTTATCATTGGCTTTGTTACGATATCGTGTCACCTCGCGATGTCTGTATATGACAATATGTCACCTCGCGATGTCTGTATATGACAACGTGTCACCTCACGATGTCTGTATATGACAATGTGTCACCGCACGATGTCTGTATATGACAATATGTCACCTCACGATGTCTGTATATGACAATGTGTCACCTCGTGATGTCGGTATATGACAATGTGTCACCTCACGTTGTCTGTATATGATAATGTGTCACCTCGCTATGTCTGTATATGATAATGTATCACCACACGATGTCTGTATAATGATAATGTGTCAACTCGCGATGTTTGTATTTGATAATATGTCACCTCGCGATGTTTGTATTTGATAATGTGTCACCTCGCGATGTTTGTATATGATAATGTGTCACCTCACGATGTTTGTATATGATAATGTGTCATCTCGCGATGTCTGTATATGATAATGTGTCATCTCGCGATGTATGTATATGACAATGTGTCACCTTGCGATGTCTGTATATGACAATGTGTCACCTCGCGATGTAGGTATATGATAATGTTGCACCTCGCTATGTCTGTATATGATAATTTGTCACCGCACGATGTCTGTGTATGACAATGTGTCACCGCACAATGTCTTTATATGATAATGTGTCACCTCGCTATGTCTGTATATGATAATGTGTCACCTCACGATGTCTGTATATGATAATGTGTCACCTCGAGATGTCTGTATATGATAATGTGTCACCGCGCGATGTCACTTAATGACAATGTGTCACCTCGCGATGTCACTTAATGACAATGTGTCACCTCGCGATGTCTGTATATTACAATGTGTCACCTCGCGATGTCTGTATATGATAATGTGTCACCTCGCGATGTCTGTATATGATAATGTGTCACCTCGCGATGTCTGTATATGATAATGTGTCACATCGCGATGTCTGTATATGACAATGTGTCACCTCGCGATGTAGGTATATGATAATGTTGCACCTCGCTATGTCTGTATATGATAATTTGTCACCGCACGATGTCTGTGTATGACAATGTGTCACCGCACAATGTCTTTATATGATAATGTGTCACCTCGCTATGTCTGTATATGATAATGT
>MUZC01003771.1:309898-327201 GCA_002072015.1 Radix auricularia
CGCGATGTCTGTATATGATAATGTGTCACCGCGCGATGTCTGTATATGATAATGTGTCACCGCGCGATGTCTGTATATGATAATGTGTCACATCGCGATGTCTGTATATGACAATGTGTCACCTCGCGATGTCTGTATATGATAATGTGTCACCGCGCGATGTCTGTATATGATAATGTGTCACCTCGCGATGTCTGTATATGATAATGTGTCACCGCGCGATGTCACTTAATGACAATGTAAGATTGATTTAAAGTTAAAAAAGACCTGAACATTTTTAGATGTAAATGTTCTCAATCTGAAGACGCATACATTTAAAAAAAAACAATGTTGAGTAGCATTAAAAACCATTTCAAGTCATTCTGAAAGGAAAGTAAAAAAAAAATATGACGCCATATTCCCTCACACAACATCACACCAAGAATGTGTCAATATAATGCGCACCACGCTACAATCTAACATAACCATTCACAAAGTGGGAAAACCCCATTAACTATCATCCCAGATTGCAGTAAAAGTCATTTCAAATCCATAGTTATGAGACTATTAAAAAAAATGTGTTATCTACAAATTTCTCCTCAAATTACGGGAGCGGACGAAAAGAGATTTTTTAAAAATTCCGTTTCCAAAATTGTACTAACTATTATTAGCTAACGCTTGGGCGTTAGTTTTAACCCGATAAATGTTATGGTTGGCGAGAATTTTTAAAAAATTTACAGATATTTTTGGGTGTTTTAAATTTTTTTCCAGGAAATCCAGTATACCTTTTCGGTAATTGTTATGGCCCACGCACATCCTTGGGACCTCCTTAACATATTTGCGAAAGACCCGAACCTTTTATCTGGTATGGTTCAGGAGTTTCTGTTCAAAGCTCGAAAAGACAGGCCGGAAATTTCAAATATATATAAACGTAATTCCCAAGTGAAATTGCGTAAAAAAATACATTTATAATTATATAGTTGATATTTTCTTCTTATTTCATTCTCTTTCTTGACGTTGGGTCAAATCGGAATTTATCAAGTACATGTACTATAAACACATAGTCATTGAAACCTTTTACGTGTAAGCCATCATAACGATAGAGTCATAGATGAGGGAATAAGTGTATTATTGCATAGATCATTTGACGGAGATAACAGTGTTACTGTGTAATCATTAGGCTATAACGATAGAGTCATAGATGAGGGAATAAGTGTATCATTGCATAGATCATTGACTGAGATAACAGTGTTACTGTATAATTATTAGGCTTCTCTGTAAGTGGAGCTCTTACGTAGCGGGGGCATCGATTTCAGTCGAAATTATGCGCACCATAGGTACCCGATTTGATAGAAATAATAAAACATATTTTAATGTATAAGTAGTATAAATCAAACTTCACTGAGCAATGGTCCTCAATTTACGCTTAATGGCCCCACAAAAATCAGAAAAAAGTAACGGAATGATTTATGATAAATAAAGTCATAGTTCAACAGTTTCTGCCGTTTAAGAAACTTAGCGCAGCTCCCAAAATGGAAAAAAAAATGTATAAGAAAAATACTAAGAAACATGTCATGTCAATAAACAAATTTTCTCTCTATTCGCAAATCCATCTTGTGGGCTGCTGGCTGTTTAGGGCATTAATTTTGTTGACGGTATTTCCGGACTTCTACCCGCACTTATAATACACACAATCGATTTTGCTTGAAGACGCCGTCTTCAACGCATGAAGCCGTGTGTAGGGGAATGCTGGGGAAATCTTACAGTTGATTTTGTCAGCAACATTTATTAATATAAAAAATAAGTTTGTCAAAATCCAAATGCTTTGTGTTGAAATTTATTGCAATAAATAGAAAGAAAAAAAAAAGTATTTTACCATTTTTTAAAATGATGTACACATGTTTATTTTATAGTCAGCAGTAAAAGGCACAGAACATTATGAATTAAATTAATCTACACCATTTACCCACTCCATTATAATATGTGTTAATGAACTGAAGAAAAATAATAATAATACTTATAATTATAAATTGATAATTTATAAAGCGCTGTATCCCAGCAAGGAGTCGGGCTCACAGCACTTTACATGGAGATAAAAACACATATATTAATTAAATAAACATTCATATCATACTAACTACACAAATGACAATACGTTACACATCAGCTACGTTAATCTTTAAAAGAAATGATGGTTCATTAATTTTGAAAATAAATTTGAAAAGATGCGTCTTAAGTGTAGTCTTGAAGGACTAAGCAGTTGAAATACTACGGATGTGTAATGGAAGAGAATTCCATTGTTTGGCTGCACAAAAAGAGAATGACCTTTTGCCAAATGTTTTAGTTCTTGTCTTAGGAACACAGAGAATGCGTGTATCTGCAGAAGAGCGTAGCTGACGACTAGGTGAGTAGACCAACAAAAGTTCAGTAAGATAGGAAGGGCATGAGTCAGAAAAGAAGTTGTGACACAGAAAGGCCAGTTTGTAATTAATTCGGGCTTGTATGGGTAGTCAATGAAGTGAGTCAAGTAGCGGAGTAACATGGTCATGTTTTTTTTGTTTTGCCTTAAGAACTAATCTGGCAGCAGAATTTTGAACTCACTGTAGTTTTTCAGTGCATTGTTTAGCGCACCTGACAGAAGAGAATTGTTCCTTGTCTTGCCTCCTGAATAGGCAATTGTAATGCCCTAAAAGAGGGAAACTATTAAGGGAGAATACCAGGTCAGATAAAGGGACGGTGGATATTGTTTCTCTCCCTTACTCACTTAACGCGGTGTAATAAAGACATATCAAGCATGTACGCAGAAGCTTGTACAACACTAACCTAGTAACCGTTTGAAATTGTGACTTTGTTAAGAGCGATAAAGAGAAACCAAGCCGACAAAACTTTGTATGTTTATATTTAAGCTTATGTTTACAATTTTAACGCCTCGATCTGAATTCATCCTTTTCTTGCTTTTTCCTTTATAATATAACATATCGCTCGGTTGCAGTTGCCCTGTTTGGTGCTACTAACACGTCCGGAGACAGGACGACCTGTCAGAAAACCCCAATGCTACTCGCTACCATGAGATGGTTTCAGTTCTTCCAGCATTGTCTATGGACACCACCTCGCCAAGATTCTGAAACACTCTACACTTAACGAGGTCTTGACTGTGAGGGAAGAGCGTCATGCATGCTGACATAGCCTCCAGGGACTCTCACTGTGACGAGCAAGGAGCTGATGGGACCCGAGGCTTCACTCACATAATTCAAAAACCCTCAAATTACATTAGGAGTATGTTGGATGATTATTTTGTGGTTTTTGGTTATGTTGTATGGTTATGTTGTATGGTTATGTCGTATGGTTATTTTATATGGTTATGTTGTATGGTTATGTTGTATGGTTATGTTGTATAGTTATGTTGTATGGTTATGTTACATGGTTATGTTGCATGGTTATGTTGTATGGTTATGTAGTATTGTTATATTCTATGGTTATGTTGTATGGTTAAGTTGTATTATTATGTTTTATGGTTATGTTGTATTGTTATGTTGTATGGTTAAGTACTATGGATATGTGTCAAGTAATGTTAATGATGGTCGTTTAGTATCTTTGAGAAGCCAATTATCTATTCTATGATCTAATAGATACCATTTTTAATTACGTTGATGTTCTTGACTAAAGCAATTTAAAAAGAAAATAAACGTATTTCCCAAAGAGAAAGAGTTGTCAAGTCTTATAAGAGTCTTATGTTACTAACATAATTAATATCCTTTGGGGTCTTGACTTTAGTTTAAAACCGAATTGCCTCAAATCACAAACAGATATAGTTCCACATAGACACAAATCATTTCAACAAATTAATTGAACAAACATTTATTAGCTGAGAAACTCTGAAGTATTTTCTACATTTTTAGACCAGGCAAAAATGCAAAGAATTTTAGATACATTTCTTAAAGCACTTATAGAAAAATAAATACAAACTTGAATATAATCTTAAATTGAAACTTTATATTTTGTATAGCCCACCCCCCAATCAACTTTATAAGTCTACTTATGTTTAAAAAAACTTATTGTGAATTGCATAAACCTGTTGGTCGGAAGACATACTCTAAACTCTAAAGGGACTGACACACCATCTCGTCACATTTCGTTATGTCTAAATACATGTCTAAATACATCACACAGAGGACATTACAGAAAGAAGACAACTAAAATATATTTTTCAAATTTTCAGAAGTTAGCATTTACATAAGATAATTTAGACCTCTAGGTATCAGTTTTAAAATATGTTTTAATTTTTTTAAAAAACATTTCAATTGAAAAAAAATCTTATGTCTCCAAGACGACTTTAAAAATTATTTTGAAACTAAATATAGTTTATTTCTTTACTCTTTTTTTTTGTTGATATCATACATTGTATAAATCTACGACTTAACTTTGCAGAACAAACCCCAGTATATATATATATATAATAAAAAATGTGAAATATAAAATAATATTCCCCATTTATAGAGCAAAGCGTCCAAAGTTTCTAGGGACCATGAAGTCCATCCTTGAGTGGCCGTCTCGCTTCAACTTTTCCCGAATGTAATGTGAAACCATCTTGTTCTCTTCTTTCAAGAAATATTTTATGTTTCATGTCAGGTAAAATAAAACCTCATATATCAGACTGGCAGGTGCGTCACAGATTGATTATCTGGTACATTCTTTTTTAACAGATCTCCTTGAAAAATGTCAATCTAAGTTTAATTTTTATATCATGTTTATATCACGGTTATATCATGTTTATATCATATTTATATAATTTTTATATCATGTTTATATCATGTTTATATCACGGTTATATCATGTTTATATCGTGTTTATATCATTTTTATATCATGTTTATATCATCTTTATATAATATTTATATCATCTTTATATCATGTTTATATTGATGTTCATATCATCTTTATATCATGTTTATATCATGTTTATATTACGTTTCTATCACGTTTATATCATCTTTATATCATCTTTATATAATCTATAGTTCATCTTCATATTATGTTGCAATCTTTGGCACAACTCAAAATTTCGGGAGCCTTTTCAATAGACACCAAAATGTCATGAACAAAATCCAAAAGATTCACACCATATCGTGTCGTGATAGAAAATGAATGTGAAGACACACACAAATGTTTCGTGGACACATATGTGTGTCCTAAACACAAGTATATGATGTAGATACATTAGTGGACTGAGGCAATACAACACGTTTTTTTTTAACATAAACACATGTTGTACAATCAGGCCACCAGTTAGCTGTTACGAATCAGGGTCTTTTAAATACGCTAGTATCTTAGACACACCAGAGTGCAGTGACAAACATGTTTGTTGTAACACAGACAGTTTCTGACTTCTTAGTGACATAGAAACGACCTTTGAAATGAACTTATGTATTTTTTAAAATGATTGCATACCCACATATATTCTATCACATTCCTTGAGGCGAGTCTTATTGATTTTTACTTAGACAAAACAATATAACGTTAAGGGGTTCGTAAGGAGGTCAAATTTAATGGTAATGTTTTTCAAAATTCGTCTCTCAATCGTCCAATACCATTACAAATATAATAAATAATAAGAATCTTACTTACATTTTTAATTTGTAGCTTGAGTCCTACGAATTATCGTTAGATGATGATTCGTTGTCTTCAAATGACGTAGACACAGACAGTTCAAATGTTGACAATTACATTTTAATTGTCATGAATATTGGCAAAGATGTAAAAAAAAAAAATATATATATATATATATATGGCGTTTGATCCCCCCCCCCCTTTTACACATACTTAAATGGAAAGCCTGCCAATGTAGGCATCATAGTTGGTTTTCTTTCTTTTTTTTTTTTGTCTAACAAGAGAAAGAAGTAGGCAGTCAGATGTAAAGATTCAACATTTGACTTTTAATTACACTCCGTCTAAAGTAAATCACAGTGCAGAGCCATAACATTATTGACGGCAGAGTTATTGGAGGGAAACTTTACGTAATAGCCGGGTTTTTAAGTGGTAACTATATACTGATAACTTTTAGTCCACTAATAATGGCGTTTATTTTATTTTATTTTATTTTAAAAGATGAATTGTTCTAGATATTCTAGAACAAGAAGTTTTTAAAATGAAAATCTGCTAGCGGCAGGTAGCGTCCCTTGTCAGAGATCAAACAGGTATTTACGACACTAAAATTTGTCTTTCCTTCGTGTAGTGTCGTGTTGTGTTGTGTTCACTGGCAGTAAAAAAAAAAGCTTTTAGTCTTTAAAATTTTAAAGAAGTAAATTGAAAGTAAACAGTAGATAATAAAAATTAACATTAAAATATTTTATTTCTCTAACCGTACTCTGCTTAACAAAACAAAGGGGGATTATTCAAGTTACATAGAGATTTAAACAGTTATCTCCCTTTCAGATATATTTCCTTTATTGATGGCGAAAAAGCGTCTTTTTATTTTATTTATTTAGTATTTTAAAAAAGTATCGTAGTATTTATAAACCAATTGCGTCTACTGTAATATTCGACACTATTCTAAATGAAACACAAAAGCTAGACATCACCTCAATTAGTCCTATTGGTGTTTTACAAGCATGTCCTGCACGATATATAACTGATTGCTTGATGCTTAAAACATTGTACACTAATTCACATATAAACTTAGTTTTCTTATGACAAATGTTCATTGTTTATGTAATGGTGAATAAAATTTGCTTACTTATGTAAAGATTCTTTTTTTTTTGAAAGTAAACTTACTTTGCCTCTGGTATACACAGCTAGTTGACTACCTATTAAAGTATTCTAACATCAGCCAAACAACGTTTGATAGTTTCCACAACACAGCTGAACCACACAATCAGATTTTACTCAATAAATTAAACTTCATTTTAATTTGAAGTTATTGAGTTAATTTAATTTGTTCTAAAATATTTTAAGACTTTATTTTCTAAATTAGCCAACGTTTCTATTCAGTTTATTGCATAGTGTGAATTCACTAAACATAAATCTCTCTTTAGCACACGACAGTTCAGATTACAAAATTAAGTCATCTCGAACTAGATATAAAGTTTTATTGACAAAGCAAATAGTTAATATATNATATATATATATAGTTACATTAATTTAAAGTTCATTCTGCTTATCTGGTACAGACGCTCCTTCTATACAGAAGATTGTTGCGCCCTACACCTATCTAATTCTTCAGTGTCAATCAAAGACTTATAATTTTTTAAAAAGTTTAAGTGAATTCAACAATTTGTGAACACCTTCTGAGACATTTTTTTCTTTGAAAAGATCTCTAATATAAAATAAAAATAATTAAAAACACCTGAGTTTTCTTTGTTAGTTTAAACGAAACATTTTAAGTGTCAGTAAACGTGTTTTAATCAGCGCTGTATGAATACATAGATAATGAGCGTTTATTTGGTCAGTCAATAAGAAAAGTGATCATTTTGTCATGTCATCTTTGTTCTGTCCACCAGTCCTAAGAGGTTTCGTCTGATGAATCCCCCGCACGCTCAACTCAATACCACCACCACCACATCCCCCACCCCGCAGCATGGACCAGCCGTCGGCAGTCTGCCTGATCCTAATCTCTTCCACTTCAACCTCTGGTTTGTTGTTGTGGCCACCTCATGCCTGGCGTGTTTCAGCATCCTGGCCAACGCCGTCAACTCGTGGGTCTTCCTCCGTCAGGGGCTGTCCGAGCGGGTCAACGCCACGCTGCTGTGTCTGTCTGTTGCTGACCTGCTGTCCGGGGCCAGCGCCCTCGGCTTCACGGCCAGCTACAGCGGCAAGCTCGCGCCCTTCACCGACATCCGCATCGACGCGCCGTCGCTCCTGATGATCTTCGCCTGGGTCCGAGCGTTCTTCATCGACCTATCCTCGGCGCTCACTGTCTACATCACCATCGAGAGGTGCCTGTGCGTGACCCTCCCGCTGTCGTTCAACACGTCATTCGTCGCGCGGAGGTCTAAGACCATCCTCCTCGCCATCACCGCCTTCGTATTCGTCAACTACGTCCCGATACTCGCGACGCTAAGATCGACCCACGTCTTCGACGCGTATCGAAACACAACGACACTGACCCTGGTGTACACAGATCTTCACCTCAGCCTCGGTCTCGCCAACGATTTCCTGTTCGGTATCGCTCTGGCCGTCTGCTGTCAGATCAGCGTCTTCACGTGCGCGGTGCTCATGTACCGCAGTCTCAGGAAGTCAATCGAAGTACGCGATAAGAAGAGAAGCACTCGAGACTGTTCGCTGATCGAGGTTCTCAAACCGAACCTCAGTAACCCAGGTCTGCCCAAGCGGGAGAAGCGAGTGGTGAGGATGATTCTAATGCTGGCTTGTCTGTACATCCCGACCAGTTTCCCGCAGATTCTATTCTCTGTCATCCGGGTCATGGTTCCTGAACTGTTCGCGACGTCACGGGACGTCTATGACGCCATCGGTGCAGTGGTCAAGATGTGCACCACGGCCAACGGTGCCTTCAGCATCTTCATCTACTACCACTTCATTGGCAGGTTCAGAGAGACCGTCACGTGCCGGACAAGGGAGTTTACTCCTGCAAGCAGAAGCGGGCGTGTTTAGTGCTGAGCACGTCACAGAATAAATATTTGGCATCTTAAAACAAACTCATGAATGTTTGGCTTTTTTAGAAACACTAATAAATCCAATCTACTTAAAAGATATTGTGTATCGACAATATTTATTTTTTTAATTCCATTTTTTGTGTTTTTTGTTGACTTCACTGTCCAGCTATTCCATCAATCTCAATCAAAAAGTGGACACAAGAATGTACAAAACACAATTCTGAATTAAATGCTTCTGATAACTCAAGTGTTCACTTCCGTTATACTGGCCATTTGTTTTGAGAGTCTGGCCATATGTTTTGAGAGTAACTTATTTTTGTAAATAGCTAAAAATACTTTTTTTCTCTTGCGGTTATTTTTGGGGTGTAGGGGGATACCAAACGTATGGACGAAAGTTGTACTGTTCTTACCATCTCTGTCACCTCACCCCCCACCGTACATTACTATTCGTTTCCGGTGGAGTTTGTAGTATAGCTCCAGTTAATTGAAGGTCACGGCCTGTCTACATTAGAGGCGTGCTACATTAGTTGGATATCACCGTAAAAATGTTTTTGCAATTTCATTTCGAAGCTCAAACTGTGACTTTCCCAGGTGGCACACAGCAGTGACCGACGCCTTCACAAAGTGGCGTGAGGTGGGGGGGGGGGTCCTGGAGATGACTCCATCTGTTTAGATAACTACCTGTCGTACTGAGTTTCAGACTTGTCTGAGGTTATCGTTCTCATGGTGACCGTGTCTTAATACCACACTGTTGAATATTTTGATGTTACTGTAAAATTTAATCACTCGATTCTCCATTTGACCAATCCGTGAACAGATCCTTTTAAAATGGTTAACTATGATTTGTTAGCCGTGATCTGCTAGCCATAATCTGTTAGCTATGATCTGCTAGCAAGGATCTATTTGCCATGATCTGTTAGCCATGATCTGCTAGCAATGATATATTTGCCCTCATCTGTTAGCCATAATCTGTTAGCCATGATCCGCTAACAAAGTGGGGGTGAGATTGCAATCAGGGTTATACAAAAGTAAATGGAAAAGACTTAAACAAGGTAATAGTTAGCCTGACAGGAAAAAACAAAACAGCGAAAGTTTCGGCAAAGAACCTTTTTCAACGGAGAAACAATACACAAAAAATATGAATATAAGAAAAATAAATAAAACCTTACTGCGGTCCTGTCAGGCTAACCCTTACCCTGTCTACGTCTTTTCCATTTAGCCATGATGTGATAGCCATGAAGTGCTAGCCATGATCTGCTAGCCATGAACTTTTAGCCATGAACTGTAAACCACTATCTGTTATCCATGATCTGTTATCCATGATCTTCTAGCCATGATCTGCTAGCCACGATATGTTAGCCAAGATCTGCTAGCAATTATCTGTTAGCCATGATCTGTAAACCATGATCTGTTATCCATGAGCTGCCAGCCATGATCTGCTAGCCATGATCTGCAAGCCATGATCTGCCAGCCATGATCTGCTAGCCATGATCTGCCAGCCATGATCTGTTTGTCACATAAGTCAGCGTGTGCTCGTTCATTTGTAATAAATTCCTTGTTGCCATGACAACCTTTGACATTGTTGGTCTTGACACTTAATGATTTGTCGGGTATAGCATCATTCAGAGTTTAGATGACAAAGTCTATTTGTCAGGTATAGAATCATTCAGATTTTAGATGACAAGTCTATTTGTCGGGTATAGAATCATTCAGAGTTTAGATGACAAAGTCTATTTGTCGGGTATAGAATCATTCAGAGTTTAGATGACAAAGTCTGTGTCCCATAAACCTGACGATAGAATTAAATGGTTTTTCTTTAATAGAAACGGATGCGGACTCTTTTCTGTGCACACAAGTTTCTTCAACAGAGACTCGTACTTTACACATAACTGGGTCTCAAAGTCTGGCTGCAATACTTTCTGTCAATCTTCACAATCCTTGAAATAACAATAACCCACTGTAAGACTTTGGTCCGTGCGTCTCTCTAGGACTCAGTCGGTTATAAAACGAACATCTCTCAGGCCATGTATGACGTCACGTGTGTTTTTGATAAATTTGAACTAAAATTTAGTTTTTTTTAAAAATGTGCACTAAAGTGTGACTTACTTTATGGGGGGGGGGGGTCGAGATTCGTGACAGATTGTGGCAGGGGGAGGGAGGTTAAATATGGTAAAAAATAGCGTAACGTGGTTTATGGTCGACCCAACATTGGTTCAGAACACAGGCGGATACAATCATGTTTAGGACAATTTTTTTCCATTACCTTTAAGTCCTGTCGTTAAGGCACTAGCCCCGCCATCTTATTCTACTCGTCAACATCTGACTCCAGCACTGACTAGACTCATGAAAGGTAATAACAATTTAAAAAAAAAATAATGATAATAACAGTAGCCATAATAATAGCAATACGCCCTCTCGAATGTTTCTGGGGTTTCTGAAAGTTGAGCACTTGAGAAGCCGGAGCTCCCTGGATGTTTATCAGCAAGCGTAATGGCCGTGATAAAGTTCAATATCCCTGTAAAACATGTAGGGATAATTCTTGTTGATGTTGATGTCTACGCTGCTGATGGCGATGTTGTAGAGCTTATGCCGCTATGAGAAAGATTGTCAGTTTATCATATGAACTTTTTAAGCATTTCACATTAAACGATAAGACGCCTCGCTGAAAAATAACAACATCTGAGTTTATGTTTTATATCGTTAATAAAATCTCTCAGATAAAATATGATTGCGCATCCAACTGATGTCGTAAAATAAAACATTAAGTAAGATGTGGGATATTTATGTAACTAAAAGTTTACGTAATTTTTTAAAATATATTTATTGAACCTCGCATGGTTACACATAGACGAATGTGATTTTTAGCAATTGAGAACTTATGATTTGAAATAAAACACACACATTATAATTTATAATAAATTTTAGAAATTTTAAATTGCAAAGCGTCCTCCTAAATAATTTGAATTACAGAGTTAGACAATCATGTTGAGGTTAGTGCTTCAAAAAGAAGTAGAATTAAGGCCTCAATAATGAGGTTATTGTGACGTATGTATGCCATTTTATGATAAATTCTGCAGTATTTACGCCATGCGGGTACCCAGCCCGTAGAGTCAGAATCATGTTTGGAGAATTGAAGACAAGGACTAGCAAGTAATGTCAGGCAAGATTTGACTGTCTGTAAATGTTTGCGATAGAAGCCTCTTGGGTTGTAAGTCATTTTAAGTCACTTTTTACTTTAAAAGTAAAAAACGTGATGTAAGATAATAAAAACATAATACCTAAAGAAAGCTATTTGATATCGCAAAAAATAATTTCTGTATTAGTAAAGAAATTCTTTATATTAACTCGTGGTGTCTGCATGAGACCTTGCCGATAAAAAAATAATTTAGGCGATTTTTCACCCATTTCCTCGTAAGCTAGTGAGCTGAAATTTTGCAGGCAGACTCGTCCGATGATAAAAATGACGTATCAAAGTTTCAGATCGATTTAATGTACTGTAATTAAATTATTTAATTTTTAGATTATTTTATTTATCTCTACGTATATTTTGAGTTAGAGTGTCGTGGTGCGCACTATGTTCAACAACCTTTTCCATTAGGTGCGTATTATATTGACCTTACTCTTTAAAAATATATTCAGGATCGGTGCGAATTATATTACATATGTTTTACGAGACATAACTAAAATTTTGAATTTTTGGATTTTATTGCGCTGCGTATAATAATAAACATCAATATAGTTATGTCTCGTATGTAAAGGATTTATAGTAAAAAAAAAAAAAACTTGGATTTTACTCTTAAAAAAAAAAAATATACAGTTTACATTTTCTTTTTACCTCGCCTTAAGGATAATGCCATTGTCGGTAAGGAAAGTAAAAAAAAAAATCAGTTATTCATCATTATCAATTATTGAAGTTTCAATTAAAAACAAGATATAGAAGGTTTCAGAAATAAAGGAGGAAGAAAATAATTTCTTCCTGTTAGGATGTTATGAGTCAGGCAGACGACGTTATCTACGTAACAATTTCACAAAGAAGAAAAAATTTGGAAATGTTCTAATAGACTTTAAGACATGTCCCGTGTTTTGTTTCGGTATTATTTTTTTGACATTACATACAACGAGTTATACCGTTTTAATTTTTTCAGATCGAATTCTCAGAAACATCTTACGGGCACTGGTCAGCGTCCATCATGGGTCACCTGAACATAACAGTTCCAGGAGTCCAAGGCGGGCCGATGACCTCACGGACAGTGTGCTTGTTGGAGCTCTGGTTCATGCTGGCGACCAATTCCTGTCTTCACGTTCACAGTGCGGCGGCCGTGAGGATGGGCGTAATCGTGTTCGTATCACATGGGTGGGGAAAGTGTGGCAGCTTCTCGTTATTGTACCTGACTGTCTGCGATTACGTCACCACGGTAACATTTTCCCGCTTCATCATCAGACGCACGGGAAGATGGGTCGCACCGCTGGCAAAGCTTGAATGCCGGGTGCTCGTTCATATCCTCGTAATGACGTCATCGCCCGGTCTCTCTTACAGTTTAATCGAGGGTCGTCTCGGCGCTGATCTTCCGTTAACTTTCAACGTGAAACCAAATCGGGCAACAGTTGAAATCGTCATCACTTTCATCATCATCTTGATGGCTGACAACTGAACCCAACTTGAGCTGCACATTGTGTCTTGTTCCGACACTTGAGCCTTATCAGAAACTTGCCGACACGTACGGTATCCATCTTACATCATCATCTTCAAATTATCATTTGCACAGAAAATTCGTATTCCAAGTCCGGCAGTTCTCTATCATCTTAAATACATTTCGCATTCAACCAAATATGAACAAATGGTAATACTTTCGGAAAATCCCGTATCTGCACGTCAGAATTTGGTTTCAAATGTGTTTAATTAAATGGGAGAATTCTGTGAGATTGTAAGTAAGAGATGTTAGCACCTGTGACGTCATTCAATAGCATCCCGGAGAGGGTGAATCGAAACTTTAAGCACGGAGTTGAAAAATATTCATGTGTGGTGACACTCGCACAAGCCAACGCCCTGTGTAGTGAGTTTATTCACTAGTGAATTGGTAGCTTTGGTTCTATGATTTTGATATCAAACAGTTGCGTCTTCTACGTTTAGTGTAATGGTGTCTTGGTCGGTGGAAGATTTTAGTGGAAAGGGCGTCTTGGTCGGTGGAAGGTTTAAGTGGAAAGGGCGTCTTGGTTGGTGGAAGGTTTTAGTGGAAAGGGCGTCTTGGTTAGTGGAAGGTTTTAGTGGAAAGGGCGTCTTGGTTAGTGGAAGGTTTTAGTGGGAAGGGCGTCTTGGTCGGTGGAAGGTTTCAGTGGAAAGGGAATCTTGGTTAGTGGAATGTTTTAGTGAAAAGGGCGTCTTGGTTGGTGGAAGGTTTCAGTGGAAAGGGCGTCTTGGTTGGTGGAAGGTTTCAGTGGAAAGGGCGTCTTGGTTAGTGGAAGGTTTCAGTGGAAAGGGCGCATTGGTCGGTGGAAGGTTTCATCGGAAAGTGCGTCTTGGTTGGTGGAAGGTTTCAGTGGAATGGCGTCTTGGTCGGTGGAAGGTTTCAGTGGAAAGTGCGTATTGGTCGGTGGAAGGTTTCAGTGGAAACGGCGTCTTGGTTGGTGGAAGGTTTCAGTGGAATGGCGTCTTGGTCGGTGGAAGGTTTCAGTGGAAAGTGCGTATTGGTCGGTGGAAGGTTTTAGTGGAAAGGGCGTCTTGGTCGGTGGAAGTTTTTAGTGGAATGGGCGTCTTGGTCTGTGGAAGGTTTTAGTGGAAAGGACGTCTAGGTCGGTGGAAGGTTTTAGTGGAAAGGGCATCTTGGTTGGTGGAAGGTTTTAGTGGTTAGGGCGTCTTGGTCGGTGGAATGTTTCAGGGAAAGGACGTCTTGGTGGGTGGAAGTTTTCAAGGAAAGGACGTCTTGGTCGGTGGAAGGTTTCAGTAGAAAGGGCGAGCATATTCTGGTGGCATATAATGGCGACTGAAGGTTATTTCTTGTTGTTAGGGAGAGATGAGGTCCAGGCGTCTAGAAATCAAGACATGCCACAACTGTAGAGAGCGTCATTTAGAACTATAAAGAAAGTTAAGAAGCTCATTTTGATTTCTTCATTCATGAAGAATGATCAGATGGGAAAATATTTTATTCCTGGGTCGAACGAAATTAGCGAGAACAGTAGTCAGCTTAACTGGCGTCTCAGTTGGCCTGGATTGTTATCTGCTGTGAATGACGTAACAGGGGGAGCAAACAGGAAACCTCACTTAGAAATGGCTAATAAATAGTTGTAAATTCATTAGTCTTGTAGTAAATTGTTTTAAATTCATTAGTCTTGTTGTAAATTGTTGGAAATAAATTAGTCTTCTTGTAGATTGTATTAAATAAATTAGTCTTGTAGCCGATATTTGTTTAACCATTAGTCTTGTGGTAAATTGTTTGTAATATATATGAATATATATGTATATTAATATATATATAAATAAATAAATATTTTTACAAGGTTTTTCAGACAGAATGGTATCCAAGTATAGCGGCCATTCACGCTGTAAATCTACAAATTTGAATTAACTTAAGGACGTCCGCAATACCAAACATGAACCTGTGCAAGTTGAAAGTATTGTTGGTTCAGTTGTTTATTTTGTAAAACGTTGTAGAATATTTTGTTGCTGAAGTATACATTTAGAGATTATTGAGTTTTTTAAGAATATTTTTTTTTATGTATGTGACAAAATTTGTTTTCTATTAAAATGTTAAAAATAATATCATCATTTACGTCCAGAGGCGTCACTAAGTGTTGGTGTCACCCGGGGCCGTAGCTCATGGCGTCACCCCCTCACGACTAAACCAATAGAACCTATTGTGCCAAATAACAGGAATATACAGATTTTTACATTTTGGTGTCACCCCCCCTTGATGATGTCACCCGGGGGAGCCCGCCACCACCGCACCCTCTGGTGACGCCACTGTATACGTTTCTAAAAGAATGAAAAAAAAAAGCAAAATGCTGTTAAGGTAACTTAATACCAGGATTTCCTTTCAGAAATCCACAGAAAAAAAAAAGAAATCTTTTGTGACCGCCTTTTTTCTATTTTAAACCTTTATTTTGTACTACACATATTTAAAGGTTAAAATTGAGAAAAAAACTAAATATAGGATTGTTTTTAATTGTTTTTTAAATAGTTTTGAGATGATTATTTTCTACCTTTTCCGTTCCAAAAGGCAGAAATGCTTGTCAACTAACAAATGGTTGTTGACTCGACAAGGATGACAAAAAAAAAAAAAAAGGAACAAAGGTAAAAAAATAAGCAAAGTTTTGTTTAAAAAGCTCATTTTATTAAAGTTATCAATCCTGAAACATGCACCCCGATGATGACGTAATTACCATCAAATAGTAAAGGCACGCCATAGCCTCGGAGAGGAATCGAAGAAAACATAAACAGTGTGTACACGTCATAGACGGATGTTATTTTTTTTTTAAAAAGCCATTACTCATTACCACGAACGATGTCATGGCGAAAGTTTAACGCTCTTGTTTCATTAAGAAGGAAATTGAAACTGATTTGACACTTTATAAAAATGGATTTAATATTAAACTCGAATCGCTGGTATTGATTGGTCTCAGGCTTTAGCTTGTCTCTCGTTGTAAACCAATGAGAGGCTTCAATAACATTTTCAAATGACGCCATAGTTATTTGTGTGGCATTTCCCATACGCCCAGTGACGTGTAGACAAATGTGCGTAGTAATACATAAAAAATTATAGAGAAATATGGAAAGAATCACGCGGAGGGTTAAAGCCGAGGACAGATCAGTGCCTGAGTAAAGTAAAAGAGTCCCTTTTTTCTTCTTTGGTGATGCAGATATTTGCTTTTAATTAAGTATTACTAATGGACTTTACATCGACTTACAGAAATATTTTCACTTGATATCTACAGTTAAATTTTAAATTTAACAAATGGTAAACGAAATATTCCTTTCAGATAAAGACTTACTACTTACATTGTGTATCATTCTATGGGGCCGTCCATAAAGTACGTCACGCTCCAGAGGGGGTGGGGGTTTAAGAAAGCGTGACAGTTTGTGACAGGGGGAGGGGGTGTCCGGCCATGTGTGACGTCACGGTGTTTTATGTTACATTTGAATTATTTTGTTAATCAAAAATATATTTTTGTACGAAAGTGTGACGTACTTTTAAAGGGGGGGGGGGGTTCCGAGATTTGTGACAGTTTGTGACAGGGGGAGGGGGTAGTTAAAAATTGTCAAAAATATCGTGACGTACTTTATGGACGGCCCATATAGTCCTTCCTTGGTACTATACAAACCGATTTGTGCTTTACGATATTGAAAAATACGAACAATTTAATAGACTAAAATCATAGATTGTGTAATCTTTTGAAGAAATACATCATAACATCATCTCAGTCTGATATCTAGCTAGGGATCAGGTCGATCGTTGAGCTTCTGAGAGGGAGCAAAGCTCTCATAACATGATTTAATTTTTGTTATAAACAAAAGACAAGAAAATAATGATTGGCTCACGCATGCAAAAATAGTCATCACGCATTGTGGGTAATATTTGATCGAAAGGCATGAAAACAATTTCTTACATTTATCGTATTTGACAGTGTGTTCACTTGGATACGCCTCTGGAGAATATTTGAAGTATACACACGCACACACAATATTGACACCCCAAACATTGGATAGAAGAGAATAGCATAT
>MUZC01003771.1:336050-355263 GCA_002072015.1 Radix auricularia
AATTTCATAAAAAATAATTTATAAAAGATACCAGTCAATATATAAATGTAGGTAAAATGAGAAGGAAGCATCTTATCAGCTATTTGTTAATACTTTGTTAATTTATCTTTATTGGACTTTAACAAGACAAAACAGTTTCGCAATTTTTTTAATGCTAATTTCTTTTTTTTAGAACTGATTGATTCACCTGTATTTAAGCTTCAAAACTTTGTTCCGCTAAAATGTAATCTAAAAATAGAACATTACGCGATGAGTTATGACGTTTTCCGGTTTTAGAAATGACATGTCCTATTAAACGGGCATCAACTCCATAAAACGCTTTTTAAAGAGAAAATGGTTTCATTTCGTGTCCATGAATGTAGCAGAAAGTAAATGAACACATGGGAGAGTGATGTCCTAGAGATCATTTCAAAGTTTGAAATAGGATATATCCAAATGACGTCCTACATTGACTTTTTTCTTTCATTATAATACTACTGCTACGCTACTTGATGAATATGAATTAAAACTCTCTTTAGTACGCACAATTGCGACATTTAACTTAAAAAAACAACAACGTAAAAACAAAGTTTTTGACTATACATCCTAAAAGTATGTTCATTTTAATACTCATCGCACGACAATCCGAAAATCCAAAATTGTAGTTATGTCTCATAAAAAAAGTACTTATAGAAAAAAATCACACTACAGTCTTGTCTGCTAAATTTCAGCTCAATTTAATCACGGGATAAGGGATATAAAACATGTCTAAGATAGTGTGCATCACGAGGTAGACTAGCAATAACAAGCAATTACATTTACAGATCTCAAATATATTTTTTTAAAAATATTGTGAAAATATTACGCACTGCACTCGTGAAAGGAAAATATTTTAAAAGTTCATTCAATATAATACACGAGCAAAATACCCGTGCTACGCTACGGGGTAGGCACAATAAGAACAATTTTATTTGGTTTTGGGTCTCAAATTCTCCTTAAAAATGAATGTAAACGCATCTGGAAATTAGGGTAGTGATAAATCAAACACCTTCTTATTAAAAACAACGATATGTGTGTCGAGAAAAATAGAAATATTATTAATTTAAATATTAGCCATCAATGTTGGTATTTCTGCTTTAATATAGCATCATCATTATCATCCGTGGCTCTACAGCCCATGTAGGGCCATGGCTTGCTCCACCACATCCTTCCAGCTACAGCCCATTTAGGGCCCTGGCCTGCTCAACCACATCCTTCCGATCTCGGACAGTTCCACCACGGGACTTTTCGACCCTAGGGCGTTTTGACCCCGGACGTTTCGACCCTTTCGTTTCTAAACTGAGATTTTTCTCATTTATAATGTGTTATTTTATTACCATTTTAATTTTTAATTAATTTTTTGGTATATTATGAATTATAAATTAAAAACAGAATGTCAACTCCTATCCCAATCACACTTAAAAAGGACCTAAGTTAAATTGGGTTTTAAAGATGTATATATTTAATTGGCTCAAAGATTTTCACTGTGATAACAAAAATCAATGATTTTTAAAAAAAAATTCGATAAGCTGAACAATTCACCTCGCAGGCGTTGGAACCATTACAAACGCGCGCCCTTCAATTTACTTTTTGTGTTTCTTAACACGTGAAGACCTCACTTGCAGAAATACTGATTTTAATAAGACGTACAAAGTTGTCAGTATTTTAAAAAAATGTTACAAAGGCTGACTCAGTGACCACAACATCGCGCCGTGTGCTGGCGAAGGTTATGGGAAAGGTATATATATAAAGTGAGGTGGGGGGGGTGCAGCAAGAATGTAGGCACATTTAGAAAGGACGATATTATCACATTGCCTTTTTGTTGCCCGATTACATCGTATTGGGTTTGGGGTATATTTAGATAGGTTTTGGATCACGCAATTATCACAATGATGAATGTACGATGAATGTTGACTGGTTATACGTGTACGTACTTTTTCAAATCATCGTAAATTAAACGTTAAAAATAACTATTTCAAACTAAATTTAATTATTAATGCATAATAATATTATGCTGAATTATTTTTATACCAAAAACTAAATTTTAAAAAGTATATATACAAAAAATAATAATAAATTTCTACGGTGTAGATAGAAAGGGGTCGAAACTTCCGGGGTCGAAACACCCTAGGGTCGAAACGTCCTGTGGTCGAACTGTCCAGAGTCGAATTGCCCGGGGTCGAACTGTCCGTGGTCGAACCGACCGGGGTCGAAACTCCTGGGGTCGAAACGTTATGGGGTAGAAAACTCTTGTGGTCGAACTGGCAGGGTCGAACCGTCCGGGGTCGAAGTGTCCTTATTTTTTTAAATTTATATATTTTTTGTAGGGATTTAATGTTGTTATTAGCTTGCATAAAGTTCACTGATTTTTTTCCGATAATATATTACAATAAAGAAAACACTTATGAGACGTAAAATCAAACAAATATGAGTGGTTTAAGAAGATAAATACTGGTTGTCATGTTAGAGGCGCAACATGAGCAGGCATAGACTTAACCAAATCACACACACATACGCACATAGCCTTTCCCCCCACACACACAAACTTGCACCAATAGACAAATCTACAGTTTTAACCAAAGCACGTACCATAATATTGCATTATTCTAGCAATAAATCTTTTTTAACTTAAGCTTTTTCATTCATCTACAAATTAATCCACAACATCCATTCCTTTACAGTTTATGCATGACGTTTAGTTAGGACAAATTAGTTTTATTTTTATTGAGCCGTTTAATACTTATGTGATTGGGATGTGTAGGGTTGGGGAGATTTTTATTTATTGTCTATTTGATTAAAAAAACACACGTTGAATTGCAAGGTTTGGGCTTAAAATTTTACACTGCTGGTTTTCTTAATCTTTGCAAAAAGGATATTATCAGTTGCTAAGAAATAGTGCCACTCAGGGTTCGGCAATACTATAAACTCATGACCCAAGAAATGAAATGCACCCTTCAAATAGTTCACAACGTTGCCCCTCTTTATAAAAATTACAATTCCGCTATTTAACCCCACTATTACAACAGTGTAGAAACGGTTATACACGTACCATTTTATTATTTAAAATCCCTGAGCGTTTACTTTATATACGAATTTCCTTAATGAAATCGATCCAAAACACTTACTTGTATTAAGTAAGCTCCTAAGAGAACTACATCTTCGTCCTAACAAATATTTGCAATCGTTTTTATGATAAATCACTTGATTAATGCTTCAAAAGCGGTTCCTTCTTAAATTTTCTATTAAGAAATTTCATTTTCTGTAATTTTGACTTGTTATACGCCCGTATAAAATTTACCTCCATCTGATTATATACGTAGATGTATAAAAGCTTATATTAAAATGTAAAATTGATATTTCGTCTGCAATGAAATAATTTCTTCACATTGATTTCTATAGTTATTTAACAGTGACTAAGAGAAATTAGTTCGAACCATCTTCGTGTGATTTTATTATTGTAAAATACAATTTAAAATTTTAGAAATGTTCCGTTTTCTTTAAAAATAAATATGCGCCAATTAGCCTCAATCTTACCCAATTACATAATATAACTATAAATAATGAAATTTCAATAACGAATATAAGTTCTTTTCACTGTTTATTTTCCATTTTGGCAATTCATGCGAGTAATTGTCCAACTAATGCGCAAGGGCTCATTTCTTCTAAAATGAAACATAAAGTAAAACCATCTCTGAAAATAATGATTGGTGATTGATCTTCTCAGTAACAGTTTTTTAAGTCACATTCAATGACTTCCCGTTTAATCAAGCACCCACGAAGGACGCATAGGCAGAAACTTGTGTTCATAAAATTAACGGAATTTTTCATAATCCAGTGCATAATTTTAACTATACATAAACTATAACCTGGTAACGTCTTTTCAATATTTAATTTCACTTTTAGCACTGTATGAAATAAATCTTTATTTCACAACTAATACAAACACGCACACACAGTCGCACAAACACACACATATGAACACACTCGCACACATGCTTATTCACACACTCGGATTATCAACATAAAATGTAACATCAAATAAATTAATATAATAAAAGCTTTATGACGCCACTTCATTTTTTTACGGCGCGCAAAACCACACGCTCTGTTAATATCAAAACCAAAATCATTATGATGTTACGTCTATATTTTCAATTTTAAAAAAGTAATCCAGAGTTGCGGGCCATAGGGACTTCACACGGACGGAAGTGCGCCTTAGCGCATTATATAATAGATACCGCGACACTCTAGCACAAACATTACTATGCTACATAAAGATTAATAGAGATATTCTAAAAGTTCATTAATTTAATTACAATACATTCGATCGATCTGACATTTTGATAGATCATTTTTATCGTCGACACGAGTCTGCTTGGAAAATTTCAGCTCGCTAGCATTCGAGAAATTGTGTTAAAAATCAATCCAAGAGTTTTTCAGCAATCAAGCATGGCATCAGCTATCAAGCAAACGCCACGAGCTAATATAAAGGCTTTAAAAAAGATTAATAATAAAAGCCCCTAACTCTAAGTTTACAATATTCTGATTATATATATCATTCATATTAAAGCACGGTATTCCTTGTTCATTTCTCTTAAATTTGAGTGAGGAGAGAGTGAATTAGAAGTGAAAGAATTAGGAGTGTGTGAATTAAGGGGGAGTGAACTAGAGGCGGGAAATGGATGTATAGAAGATGGAGGTATAGGTGTAAAGAGCCGAGTTGACCTTTTGACCTACAAGTTCCGTGTAACATATGACCAGTCTCACCTGACTTGTTGGCCGGAGATACTTCCTGCCACTTGCTCTTGTCCAAGCTGTCAATCAAACCTTCCATTCTGTCGATGAAACGATTAAAAAAATACATCATTAAAACCAAGTATTCCATTTCTTTAATGAAACATTAAAAAAAATTATTTACTCTATGATACACTTCCATTATGGCCGATTATTCTAAATTAGCCGATTTTAAGAGTAAAACAGGGTATGTAAGGTATTGGTAGGCGTCCAAGCCACACGCTTTATTTAAACATCATCTACATGAGTCTGACAATATCTGCTGAGAAATGACCCAAATAAATTAGTTTCTTCCTATCCATTTGGAAATTTTTTCGATTGCTATCGATTGATGTTTATTGATTGCTATCGATTGATGTTTATTTAAACACAATTTAGAAAGTATCTCCGAAATTCTGACTGAAAAGTGTACGGGGAAATAACTCTTGCACTCAGTTAAAAAAAATTATCAATGGTTACACATAGCGAAAAAGCATTTCTGTTTTTAAAAAAAGAGTTGTCTTTCCTTTGAGTAAACAAACAGTACAGAAAATGTTAAGCCTTGGACACATGAGGTTATGTTATGTATATTATAAGAAATACATTGCAGTGTAAGGGTGGGCGTTCTCTAAAGTTTAAATAAATGGAAAAGACGTAAACAAGGTAAGGGTTGGCCTGACAGGACGTAACAAAACAGCGAACGTTTCGGCAAAGAGGCTTCTAAAACGAATATAAAAAATAAAAAATAAGGACTTAGCTGAGGTGAAATTCAAAGAGTCAATGAAAGTAAAGCCGAAAGAGAGCAGAGTGAGCCTATATAAGAAAGGCGAGAGTGGGTGGGGCAAAACGCTTAGGTGGTCAAAGCAAACACAACATTCATCCCATGTGGTGCACAACCATCCAGCACAACTGTGTTGTGGACAGTTTGACAGGCAGCTTATGTCTAAGACAACATTCAGCACAACTGTGTTGTGGACAGGTTGACAGACAGGTAATGTCTAAGACAACATCCAGCACAACTGTGTTGTGTACAGATTGACAGACAGGTTATGTCTAAGACAACATTCAGCACAACTGTGTTGTGGACAGATTGACAGACATGAGGTTATGTCTAAGACAACATCTAGCACAACTGTGTTGGTGACATATTGACAGACAGGTTATGTCTAAGACATCTAGCACAACTGTGTTGTGGATAGATTTACAGACATGAGGTTATGTCTAAGACAACATCTAGCACAACTGTGTTGTGGACAGATTGACAGACAGGATATGTCTAAGACAACATCTAGCACAACTGTGTTGTGGACAGATTGACAGACATGATATGTCTAAGACAACATTCAGTACAGCTGTGTTGTGGACATGTATCCAAACAATGGGGAAAGGAGGGGTTGAGGGTGGACATTTATCATGTGTCAATGTTTCCGCTAACACGAAACAACAATAACGAGGAACTCAAGTCTTAGACTGAAGACGAACGAGGCGGGAGCGAGGTGCTATTTTATGTGGACGGTGATTGGAGCAAGCATCTGTTGAGATAATCAGGGGTTGGGAGAAGGTGGGGTGGGGTTTGTTTGGACAGATCAGGGAACGTTCACAACTGAGCTATCGGGTGTTCAGTTTAAACGGCTGTGCGGCGGTTTCAAGGATGTTAGAAGAACTACAGACAGAAACAGGTCTACGATCATATAAGGCCCCAATCATACAAAACAACAGACAAGTTTACGATTATAGAGAACAATGGATATTAAAAATTCCACAATCATACAAAAGAACAGAAACAAACTTCTAATCATACAGATTAATACTTAGAGACATGTCCACACAATCATACAGATTAATACTTAGAGACATGTCCACAATCATACAGATTAATACTTAGAGACATGTCCACAATCATACATATTAATACTTAGAGACATGTCCACAATCATACAGATTAATACTTAGGGACATGTCCACACAATCATACAGATTAATACTTAGAGACATGTCCACACAATCATACAGATTAATACTTAGAGACATGTCCACACAATCATACAGATTAATACTTAGAGACATGTCCACAATCATACAGATTAATACTTAGAGACATGTCCACAATCATACAGATTAATACTTAGAGACATGTCCACAATCATACAGATTAATACTTAAGACATGTCCACACAATCATACAGATTAATACTTAGAGACATTTCCACAATCATACAGATTAATACTTAGAGACATGTCCACAATCATACAGATTAATACTTAGAGACATGTCCACACAATCATACAGATTAATACTTAGAGACATGTCCACAATCATACAGATTAATACTTAGAGACATGTCCACAATCATACAGATTAATACTTAGAGACATGTCCACAATCATACGAAACAATGCACAGAAGGAAGTCAGCAATGGCAGTGAAAGGAAATGTGATAATTAATCAACAATTAGGGTCCTTTGGATGATTTGTTTTATCTAGGTCATGTGACTTGGCTCCAAATGTTGTGATGTGAATTTATCGAAATTATTGTGGTTTTTTTTATGTATACATGTAAATTTTTTGGCAGAAATGTATAATTATTTCGTATAATTTTCGCATCATTATCGAGTTGCGTCTCTAGGGTGCCCTAGCACACATATTTAGAACCACTGTGTATGGAAACTATTATTGTAAACAAACCAAAATTTTTTTAATGTGTGTGATAATGAAAGCAGTGATTACATGGGTCTGTGACTGTTTGAACATCGTTTTTAGTTGTGACGTGTTGACTGAGTGATTCTCAAACTAAACATCTCCCTGTGTTGTTTCAAGGTGTCTGCTAACCCCCTCCCCATCCCCCAGCACCCCACGCTCGCCTAACAGCACCGAATGGATGAGCAGACTTAACGTCCAAGTTCATTTATTACAAGGTCGGGTTTTTAACAGCAAGCCGCGGGCGTCCTAAAATACGTTTTTGTACTTTACTAAAACATAGAGCAGTTGCTCACAGAAAGTCATCGAGTAAATAATTTGAGAACCCTTGTAAAAAAGTACTCACGTTCCGCAACGTCACTCTTTGTTTTTCTCGTGGAAATTTCATTGAGCAAACAACAAATTGTTTTTGGGACGCCGCATTGAATTTTGTTCTCGTTAACTGGTTTACATCCGTCGTGTGAGCTGTCGGTTGAGGGGTGTAAGTGGCAAATTACTAGATCTGTTGGTATACCATAGCCACAAAGACCCCGTCATAATTGTTATGGCTCCATGACAGGTATTGTATATCTTTAATAAACTGTAAGCGAGCCGCAGTGCAAACACAGAAGAGCCGCAGTGCGAACACAGAAGAGCCGCAGTGCGAACACAGAAGAGCCGCAGTGCGAACACAGAAGAACCGCAGTGCGAACACAGAAGAGCCGCAGTGCGAACACAGAAGAGCAGGCTCGCGAGCCGCATTTTGGCCACCGCTGCTCTATAACGATCGTTTGAGAGATTCCACGCAAGTTAAGGCCCTTCCGCAATCGATATATATTTTATTACGCATGGCAAGGGTCCGCCAAAATATTTTGTTCTCTAGAAGAAGCGTTAGAACACGAAACAAAATCTCCTTCATTGATAGGGATAACATTATCTGTGATGATATCAGAGGCGTCACTTGGAGGTCTGGCGGTTGCGGACGGCACAGGGTGACATCATCACAAAGGATGACAAAAAATGTAAAATTCTTTATGTTCCCGTTATTTAGGCACTGGCAGACTCGGAGGAGGTATATGGGGAAAGACGTGGGGAAAGACACAATGAGCTGCCGACTGGCTGACACCAACCATAGCGACGCCTCTGGCTGAATAAAAATCTCCTACTGTTCTTACATACACTGGAAAATAAAACGCAGACAAAGGTAAAAGCGAAGTATGTCGACCGTGACGTCACGGCCATGTCGGCCTTCTTTGTTGTTATAGCACATCCTTTAGAAAGCTTTAAAATTAAAATTCTATAGGTATACCTAACCCAAACTCTAAAACCTTCAATTTTACGAAAAGTCTAAAGTGACTAAAGCTATAACTAACCCAAAGCCTAAAACCTTCCATATTTTAAAATCCTTTTAGAATTTATAGAATTCTCTTTTCCATCAACATGTAGCGTCGTGACGTCACGGTCAACATACTTCGCTTCAGCCCAGACAAAAAAAATATAACAAATATATATATATATATAATTGTGTTGTTTCCGAGTCTTAAACACAAAATGTTGGGGCAACAACTCAATGTTTACTTTTTCTGAACGAGAAACTCCGGAAAACAAATCTCCCATCCGAGAGTCTGACCTGACGACGTCATGTATTTCCATTCGCTGGATGTTGGTGTTTTTGTAATGGCTGAACCTCAAAATATCCTGGTACAAACACCCCGTCTGAACTCTACCCCCCCACCCTTTTACCCACCCTTCCCGGCATACGTGTGGATAAAAACAGACATCTTTTGTCTGACGTTACAACCCCGGCAGTTGTACTTGCCTCACTCTATCTCATCTAATTCTCTCTGACGAACAGCACTATCTTTCTAAGCGCACACACGTGACTTGCGAAGAATTCCCTCTCAATGGACCAGTGTCAAATAGTGCGGCGTTTCACGTTTTATCTTTGCGCACCGTCAACGGGTTTTTTTCTGTCTGTTGTCATTCAGCTTGTGAAGCCCATGAGATATTTTTAGACAACGTAGATTTTTCACCTCCCAGACATTTGCGCAATTTCAAGATTTTTAAAATAAGCTCATTGTAGTAAGCAGTGGCGTAGCTATGAATTTGTATGGATTTGGGGGGGATGGGGGGCTTAACCTCTTTTGAGACCCCACATATATGGCGGTAGCGTAATATTTAATGTAAAAAACATTTCTGACACTAATATGGGGGCCCTCCTTAAGTGAGGACCCGGCGAGACTTTAAAATTTTGACCCCTCCCCCCTCCCATAACTACACCCCTGGTAGTAAGTATGACCTCCAGTCTCCATTTATCTAAATTAGCACCATGTCCAGGACAGTTATTCGGATAAACGTTTGCGAGGGTAACGCCGAAAATAAATAAAGACTAGGCAGATAAATCATTTATTGTGTAAGGGTAAGGTTGCCAGATAAGGGGACACCAAAAGGAGGACACAACAAAACAAAAAGGAGGACAAAGATGGACACAACAAAACAAAAAGGAGGACAACAAAGGAGGACATTTTGAATATTTCTTTCAAGTTGCCCCGGATTAAACTCAGGGTCACTACAACTTTATAGTAAAATCTGCCGCTGTTCATGCAAGAGTCTTTTAAAAACTCTGTTTATTTATATCTTGGAAAAATAATTTAAGATGGCAGTATTGGTCAAACAATAGCACGTTATCTACAATAATACCCTTCACTTTCAAATACAAAATGCATGCAAAAGGTCATCAAGTTTACAGTCTTTGATTTGTTATTTCCTTTATATTAACTTGTGGTGTCTGAACTCGTGCGTGCTTTCTTGCCGAAAAAACTTTGGATCGATTTTTTACCCATTTCCTTTTAAGCTAGCGTTTCGAAAAAATTAGGTTTCGAAATTTCAGATCGATCGAATGTACAGTAATTAAATTATTGAATTTTTAAATTAATTTATTTATTTCTATGTAACATATTAACTTTTGTGCTAGAGTGTCGTGGTGTGTATTATATTCAACAACCTTTCATCTCGCGCAATAAGGTGCGCATTATATTGACAATACTTTTTAAAAATATATTCACGATCGGTGCGCCTTATATTAAACACGTTTTACGAGACATAACTAGAATTTTGTAATATCGGATTGTTTTGCCCTGCGTGTTATAATGAACATCCTTATACATATGTCTCGTATACAACGAATTTATAGTACAAAACTTGTTTTTAAAAATTTTTTAAAACGTTTTTTAAAAATGATCTAAGTAGGCCTACATCCTATTAAATTTAGTGAAAGGTTTTAACCTGTTTTCAAGATAACAAATGTCTGCTATATACAACACATTAACGTCTGCCATAAAATAATTACATTCTTATTTTCGACAACTTTCCTCAAGTCTTCATGTCCTTGACCTCGAGTGAAATAAATGTCTCCTCCAATCTATTTCTCAAAAGTTTCAAGGTTGACTGAAGGCAGACTCATAACCTCTGTTTTCATCTCTTTCAATAACTACTATATTTTTCAACCAAGATAATAGTTTATCGTCATTTTCTATGTTTCTAGTTGTTTTTTTTTAAAAAATAACCATGATCTAGTTTTTTGGTGTTAAAAGAAATAAATAAAAAATAAACATACGATGTAATATTTGTAACAACGATGTAATATTTGTAACAACGATGTAATATTTGTAACAACGATGTAATATTTGTAACAACGATGTAATATTTGTAACAACGATGTAATATTTGTAACAACGATGTAATATTTGTAACAAAGATGTAATATTTGTAACAACGATGTAATATTTGTAACAACGATGTACATGACGTCACGCGCCTGAAGAGGGGGGAAAGAGAGGGTCACGCATTTGGGACCAGGTGTGACGAGGGGGAGAAGGGGTGTTTAAGAAATTTGTTGTCACCCGTAAGTTTAAATAAAAGCTCCACGTTAATATTTGATTGCCTACAATTGATTCAGTGACGTTTTGCATGGCTTCACGCGCGTTACGATATTAGAGTGCAGCCTAACACTAAATGCATACTAAAATGACCCCAAAAATGTATTTGAAACATACCCATTTTCAAATAGAAATTACGGCTTTGGTTGGGGGGGGGGGTGTGGTTCAAAGCTTTGTGACGTAACATTGATGGGGGATCTAAGTGTGACCGGGGAGGAGAGAAATCGTCCAAAATCTCATCACGTCATTTACGGACGGCCCCTAATGGACAAAGAATACCATCATATTATTTTTCTTTCTTTTCCTGTTCCAGGAAATAAAACAACGTGATAATAAAATGGTACAAATTATGAGTAGTGTAATGAAGTTAAACTTTATCCTTCAGGAGAATACTCGTTAACTTTTTGTCTGACATCTTACTTCAAAAAATGCTTAAAAACAATTCAATTCCTGCTTTGTAGTTTTATTTCAGCTGAGTAGCTGAAATGTTAAAGTTCCCATTAGTTTCTATTAGCTGAAACATTTAAAGGGGGAAACTTGTCCAGGCGCCAAAGTTCACTCACTCGAATTTCCCCGTTCGGGGAAAAAAAGCAGAATTTTGAGGGGAAAAGGAAAGTGTATACTTTGATTTAAAACACCTTCATCTGTAGCACATCACATGAAACGATAAAAAACCCATTATAGCTCTGTTAAAAATACATGATGTCTCATTCGTTAAAGTTTGAAGTTTTAAAACAAAAGAAGCTTTCATTATTTCTTGTCTTTGAGCTTCACTTGACGTCAGAGAAAGGAATTGTTATAAATCTGATTATATTGCTCATTAAATGCACTTTAAAAAATGTGGGAGTAAGATTATTAAATAACACGTGCAAATTTTTTTCTTTATATTTATTTATTAAAAAGCAAAAACTCCATTTAAAAGAAAAGGGACATCAGTCAAACGATTAAATTTAAAAAAAAAATAATTAAGTCTTGCTGATGGAAAGATTATAAAAAAAAAGTTAAAATCAAATTTCTTAAATATCTTACATGGCAGGTAAATTAAAGCAGTGCTTCTCAAACTTTTCAGTAAGGAATTTTGTCCATTGTACCAGGGTCCGGTGCACTATTTTCCCTGAAAAGACAATTTTTTCTGTCGTGTTTTGATAACTTCTGCGGACCGGCGCTGGATAGCCCACTGACTGGCGCCGGTCCGCTGACAACCACTTTGAGAAGCACTGAATTAAAGCACACTTTCATGCGCGAATCTCATTTCACGTGCAATTCCTCATTAGGGAATGTTAATAAATCTCCCAGTAGGAAATCAAAATTCATCAGAAACGTTCGTTACACTGCAATGTTATAAATGAAAATCAAACTAGTTCCATTTATTTCTGGTAACACCTAAAAAAAACAAAAACATCAACTCTTTCGCATTGCTATCGTTTGAAAGTTTGAAATTCCTAACAAACACTCGAAATAAAACTAGGTGCAGTTCATGGTGGAGTTGAGAGGAGCTTACATATAATTTTCTCGAAAATTATGGGAAAAAATTTTTATTTTGCATTTTCTTGTTTTGTGTAAGAAATAATAAATCATTATAATAAATGCATCATTTTAATGAGTTTTGTTTACTGAAGAATGTGAAAATCTGCGACTCTTTTAGAGACGTTTTTATGTTAAAATTCCACGTGAAAAGTCTTAACAGAATCAAAAATGTGTTTTAAAAAAATAGATTCGTTTAAGATAAACCAGAGATGTGTGCTCAGACTAAATTCGTTTTAAAAGGGACATAAATCAAAAGATGACAGGGAGGTAACACGTGCCATGGGCAGTGGCTTCCCTCAGGCATTTTACCTAGGGAGCCACATCGTCATATAAACATGTGCGGCGATCAAAGGACTCCGAACTGCGTGTGTGCTCTGTGATGTTACGACACAGACACACACACACATAGTATCTAAACTCTACGTCTAGCTTTTAGCTATTCTCGTAATCTAATCTCGAAGCCAAAGACAGTCGTCGAAATTGTTTCTGTTTATTCAAGTGAAGTTGTTGTTTAGAGATTTTATTCTGACGTCTCGTGATTAATTTCTTGTAAAAAACGACAAAAAAAAAAAAAAAAACCTTTCATTGTTGTGTAATTTTGACGTCACAACAGAAATTCTCTTTGTCATTCTATGCTGGGAGAAAATATTTCACGATAGAGAGAACTATGAGGAGAAATAGTTTGTGGAACGACGCCACGCCTTTAAAGTAAAAAAAAAAAACAAAAAAAAACAAAACAAAACGTTAACAACAACCCAAAGGCGGACCAGGCACATCCAAGTCATGTCTGTCTGATTTCTCTTCAAACGCATCGCTCAGCTGCTAAGAAAACACACACACAGGAACAGCTCAATGTCTCGGTTTGTTGGGATGTTTGTGATTTCCACACAAACAGTCTTTGCTGTCTACTGGTGTCTACCCAGGTGCCGTGCTATTCACAAATTTCCCGCAGGTGTCACTGCTGCTGGCACAATGCGTGTGTGTACGTGTCGCGATTGATACATATCCTACATTATTGGTATTCTCTCTCTTTCTCTCTCTCACTCTCTCTCTCTCTCTCAAACACACACACATACACACACACAAACACACACAGAAAATGCCTTGTACTCGGATGTTAAACGACAAAGCTCTGAACAAGTGAAATGACTCCGTGTGTAACACGAAGAACGCCGAAGTCGGTGTTTATATAAAGGAGAGAAGCGCAGCAGTTGAAGGTGACGTAGAAAAGACGGAGAGGAAAAAGTCAGTTACATATGACGTAAGACCATATCATTGTTACATGAGACGTAAGACCATATTATTGTTAAATATGACGTAACATCATGTAATTGTTACAAAAGATGTCTGATCATTGGTTGGTTTGTCATCGATTTTTTTCAGGCAGTAAAGAAAAATAGATAAAGAAAACAATTACTTTTAAGTAGGGCTGGTACTGTTTTTTTTTTGTTTGAGTAATTGATTAATTTCGATTACTTATATTTTTATAGGGATTATATGAAGCCCGTTAAGTTGCGATTCATTATTTCTAGGAATTTGTTAAGTCGCGGTATTTCCATGGCACCCAAATTTTGTGACGCAACACAGCAAATTCGTTTTGTTATGCAAGAAATAAGGGAGAGAACCTTTTTGTTTACGCATGCACGTCTAAATAAATAAATAATAATCATAATAATAATAATAATTCGAGAAAAAATTTATAAGTTACAAACAATATAAATTATTAATAAATTGGTTAAAAAAAATAGAAACGTTTTTCTTAAATTTCAATTGAGTTTTAATCGATCCAATTAATTTTAATCGATAAATTTTAACGATTAATCGATTAATTAATCGTTACTTTCCGCTGACCTACTTTTGAGTAAATTTTAAAAAAAAGATAATTTATAACCTCTAGGCCAGTGATGGAGAACCTATACCTCCCGTGCCACAGACGACACACAGAGCCTCATCAGCCAGCACGCAATTTAAGATATTACTACCATAATCAACCACTGTGCTGGCACTTTGCTATATAAATATAGCTTTTAATTGAATTTTGGGCATGCGTCACCATCACTGCTCTAGGCAATTAAAGATTAATGGCCAGTGAAATTAAAACAATAACGCCTCTAAACGACAAGAAGAACGGACACTTTCGTCTATTCGATTCTATATAACTGAGTCACTTAAATATGACATGCTCTTCTGGCATAAAAAAAAACAACAAAAAAAAAAACGAAGAATTGCACCCAAACAGCTTCGTCAATTAATTCTTTTTAATAACACAATTCTGAGTATCTTTGAAAGTCTGTTATCTTTTGAGCTCTATTATCTCAATGATCTGTTTTTATTTGAAGAATCTCTTGAAATCAGAATTTGTTTCTTAGAGTTTCTTAAATTAGATTACAACGCCATTTTGTATATTAATAACTAAGACTATCAATGAGGTAAACATATTTTTTTTTGTTTCGTCAAATTGATAATGATGATTTAAAACCCCAGGGTATCCCAGATAACTACACAGGATTTATACCCCCCCCCCCCAACACACACAAAAATACTCTCCTGCTGTCAGAACGGGTTAAAACTATCTGGTCTGGTGATAAAATTTAGATTTATTCCCTGTAAGAAAGAGTGACGTCAGACGATTGGCCACGCCCACTTTTAATGTGAAGGTATGCAAACATCGGTCACCGTGACATTGGGTCTGAGTCTCACCACTTATTGCAGCATCGTCATTGTTGTTGTAGACCAACGGTGGCCAAATATTTGGCATGAGTCTCACCACTTATTGCAGCATTGTCATTGTCGTTGTTGTTGTAGACCAACGGTGGCCAAACCTCGGCTTGCGAGCCGCATGCGGCCCCCTTGTGTTTAATTTGTGTACAATTTATGAAAGATTTGTTACAAGTATTACTGGAAAAATTCCAAGTCCTGTTTGATGACACGAAGTGCTTCAATGAGGCTCTAAACAATTTTTTGTTTTACATTTTAAAACAGCTCCTGTTACTACAGGTCTGGCCAACACGGATGTAGACCAACGAAGATATATTTATATTTAAAATTTGCAGCATAACACTACCCCTCTACCCCTATTGTAAGCTCGTGGCCCTATGTGATCACTTGACCCTGAATTTACCCCTCCTCGTCACCTCATCTTCTATATGATGTAATTCTAATGTAAAACGTTTCCCACTTGAGCCTAGTTTCGTTGGATGTTGATTACGTCACGGGTTCAACATGGCGTTGCCGAAAATGCACATCAGTTTTATAATTATATATTTTTTTCCCTTAACGTTTCCCCAAACGTGTGAGTCAGTGTCGGCTCCCGCGGGGACTTTGTTGCTGACAGCACCGTTCCATGCTGAGCCCTTGTTTACGCGACAAGCTAAATTAAGGCCCTTGTTTCAAAGCATCACCCTCCTAAATGCGACTTTTGTGTTCGAAATTTATAAATAGATTTGAGCGCAGTTTGTAAACATGACAAAGAGAGTAAACTTGGCGTGAGTTTATCTCGACTCCATTGGCCGATAGAATATATTTAATACGTGCGGCCAGCATTTAATGATACCTGGGGCAGGGGTGGGCTAGCATTGATATACAAATGAAACAATAATAGGTAACTACCTTTTTTTTTTAAAACATAGGTAAAATACAGAAGCAATTTTTCTTATTTTAAAATATTGGGTGTTCTCTTACTGGTGAGCTAGGTACGCTAGGGAATAAAGAGGATTTGGATGGCGGGTGGGTGGGGGTATTTCCTCCCAGCCCCATCCAGGGGAGGTGTTTTGACATCGAGTGTGGGTGTGTTTGTGTGTGTGTGTGTGTGTGTCTGTGTGTGTGTGTGATTGTTAAAAAAAGTCGCACGCCTCAGAATGAAAGATTCCATTATCTTTGTGTTGTCTTACCCTACAACCAACACGGAGTAAAAAAGTTTTCCTAAAGCTGAAAGTGGCGAAAGAAAAGAAAGAAACCGAAGACGTTTGTGCACTAAGTTGTTTACTTATATATAACACATCGATGCAAACAAAGGACTGGGAAACATGTTTTGGTGAGGAAACAGTTTTTGGGTGGGGAAACAGGTTTTGGTGGGGAAACAGGTTTTGGTGGGGAAACAGGTTTAGGGAGGGGAAACAGGTTTTGATGGGGAAACAGTTTTTGGTGGGGAAACAGGTTTTGATGGGGAAACAGGTTTTGGTGGGGAAACAGTTTTGGGTGGGGAAGCAGTTTTTTGGTGGGGAAACAGTTTTTGGGTGGGGGAAAAGTTTTTGGGTGGGGACACAGTTTTTGGTGGGTAAAAATTGTTTGGTGGGGAAACAGTTTTTGGTGGGGAAACAGTTTTTGGGTGGGGAAACAGTTTTGGGTGGGGAAACAGTTTTTGGTTGAGAAACAGTTTTGGGTGGGGAAACAGTTTTAGTTGGGGAAGCAGTTATTGGTGGGGAAACAGTTTTTGGTGGGGAAACAGTTTTTGGGTATAGAAACAGTTTTCGGTGGGGAAACAGTTTTAGTTGGGGAAGCAGTTTTTGGTGGGGAAACAGCTTTTGGTGGGGAACAGTTTTTTGGTGGGAAAACAGTTTTTGGGTGGGGAAAAAGTTTTTGGGTGGGGACACAGTTTTTGGTGGGTAAAAATGTTTTGGTGGGGAAACAGTTTTTGGTGGGGAAACAGTTTTGGGTGGAGAAACAGTTTTGGGTGGGGAAACAGTTTTATTTGGGGAATCAGTGTTTGGTGGGGAAACAGTTTTTGGTGGGGAAACAGTTTTTGGGTTTAGAAACAGTTTTTGGTGGGGAAACAGTTTTAGTTGGGGAAACAGTTTTTGGGTGGGGAAACAGTTTTTGTTGGGGAAACAGTTTTTGGGTGTAGAAACAGTTTTTGGGTGGAGAAACAGTTTTGGGTGGGGAAACAGTTTTGGGTGGGGAAACAGTTTTAGTTGGGGAAACAGTTTTTGGGTGTAGAAACAGTTTTGGTGGGGAAACAGTTTTATTTGGGGAAGCAGTTTTTGGTGGGGAAACAGTTTTTTAATAGGTTTAATGAAATATATCGCTGAGTTATAAATAGGTTGAATGAAATGTATCGCTGAGTTATGGATAGGTTTAATGAAAGGTAACGCTGAGTTATGAATAAGTTTAATGAAAGGTATCGCTGAGTTATGAATAAGTTTAATGAAAGGTATCGCTGAGTTATGAATAGGTTTAATGAAATGTATCGCTGAGTTATGCATAGGTTTAATGAAAGGTATCGCTGAGTTATGAATAGGTTTAATGAAATGTATCGCTGAGTTAAGAATAGGTTTAATGAAAGGTATCGCTGAGTTATGAATAGGTTTAATGAAATGTATCGCTGAGTTAAGAATAGGTTTCATGAAAGGTATCGCTGAGTCAAGATCAGTCACCGAATCAGGGCAGTAAAGCTGGTAGTTAGAGTTTTGATATTTTTATACTAAGCTGTTTTTGTAATAAATGTACTGGGGGATTTAGGTCTAAGTTGCGGTATTTATAGACCTTTTAGTGGTATTTTTAGGCTAAGCTTGGGTATTTAAAGTTATAAATATTTATGGCTCATCTGGGTAAAGTTACACATGTGCAGCTCTTGATTAAAAATAATGATCTCAAGTATTTTGACTTATCTCCCTTTGTAGTCTCTTTCCAGCGTCAACCCGACTGTTTGTAAAGTCTACAAGAGCCAGGATGTGACTTTGTCCATCAACCCGACTGTTTGTAAAGTCTACAAGAGCCAGGATGTGACTTTGTCCATCAACCCGACTGTTTGTAAAGTCTACAAAAGCCAGGATGTGACTTTGTCCATCAACCCGACTGTTTGTAAAGTCTACAAGAGCCAGGATGTGACTTTGTCCATCAACCTGACTGTTTGTAAAGTCTACAAGCCAGGATGTGACTTTGTCCATCAACCCGACTGTTTGTAAAGTCTACAAGAGCCAGGATGTGACTTTGTCCATCAACCCGACTGTTTGTAAAGTCTACATGAGCCAGGATGTGACTTTGTCCATCAACCCAACTGTTTGTAAAGTCTACAAGAGCCAGGATGTGACTTTGTCCATCAACCCGATTGTTTGTTTGTAAAGTCTACAAGAGCCAGGATGTGACTTTGTCCATCAACCCGACTGTTTGTTTGTAAAGTCTACAAGAGCCAAACAAAGGTGACTTTGACCATCAACTCGACTGTTTGTTTGTAAAGACTACAAGAGCCAGGATGTGACTTTGTCCATCAACCCGATTTTTTGTTTGTAAAGTCTACAAGAGCCAAACAAAGGTGACTTTGTCCATCAACCCGACTGTTTGT
>MUZC01003771.1:359692-372242 GCA_002072015.1 Radix auricularia
TGTTTGTTTGTAAAGTCTACAAGAGCCAAACAAAGGTGACTTTGACCATCAACCCGACTGTTTGTTTGTAAAGTCTACAAGAGCCAAACAAAGGTGACTTTGACCATCAACTCGACTGTTTGTTTGTAAAGTCTACAAGAGCCAGGATGTGACTTTGTCCATCAACCCGACTGTTTGTTTGTAAAGTCTACAAGAGCCAAACAAAGGTGACTTTGTCCATCAACCCAACTGTTTGTTTGTAAAGTCTACAAGAGCCAGGATGTGACTTTGTCCATCAACCCGACTGTTTGTTTGTAAAGTCTACAAGAGCCAGGATGTGACTTTGTCCATCAACCCAACTGTCTGTTTGTAAAGTCTACAAGAGCCAGGATGTGACTTTGTCCATCAACCCGACTGTTTGTTTGTAAAGTCTACAAGCCAGGATGTGACTTTGTCCATCAACCCGACTGTTTGTAAAGTCTACAAGAGCCAGGATGTGACTTTGTCCATCAACCCGACTGTTTATTTGTAAAGTCTACAAGAGCCAGAGATGTGACTTTGTCCATCAACCCAACTGTTTATTTGTAAAGTCTACAAGAGCCAGAGATGTGACTTTGTCCATGACTCAAAGAACACCCCAAACACATTGCTCATTTTTGAAATTCCTTTGTTTTTTTACCAAAAATTTTCAAGATTTTTTAATTGTATTAATTCAATAAAGTTGTTAAATAAAAGATAAGGTTTGAAATACCGGGAAACTGAATAGCATTTCTAGTTTCTCTTTCTACGACATGAGAAGATTCGCGAAGCCTCTGAAAATAAATTAGAAAGTCGAGTAGACCACCATTATAAAATGATACAAGATGGCTGCAACGGGAAACGAATGCAGGAACCAGACGAGGTCAGTGTTCTTCAACAAAAATATCTATCAGGACTCCTTAAAAACTACATGAACGTCTAGGCGACAAGTCTATTCTGACCACAGTATTGTCAACCACTCGATGCTAACTACAACATCCACTATTCCATCACAAACCACTGACCCGATACTTTTGCTCTGATAGGACCCCCCCCCCAGAAAAAAAACAACAAAATTCAACAGAAAAAAACAAACCAAAAAAAACGAGAGCTTTTCCAATTGAAATCGTTTAACGTGTACCCCTGAACTCCCCCCCCCCTTTTACAGCATGCTATCTCATTAGATCGTTAGGTTTTGTCTCCAACAGTTTGAGAACAAAACATTAAACCTCCAGGTTTTGGTTTCCAACAGTTTGAGAACCAAACGCTAAACATCCAGGTTTTAGTACGACCCGTCTTCAAGGTTGCCCGTGAGCGGCCTGTAAGGTATTTCGTTCACGTAAATAAAATTTCCAGGGGCGCTACTGAGGCCATCACCTCACCGATTCCCTCCCCCCCAACCATTCCCCTTTCCCCCATACTTATGGTGTTGAATCGTATCCAAAATTAGTCTCAGAGACACAGAGGTACTTGACTTCGTGGTCACCTTGCAGGGTTTAATTCGTCAAATTTAAAGGTAGAATATTTAAACATTGGAAGATGGGAAAAAAATAATTAGGTCATTAAGTAAAAAAAAAAAAAACAACAAATAATAATACTTAAATAATAATAATAATAATAAATTGTGCAATCACAAAAATGATAAGGGCTGTACTAATTTCGATTTTATTTTTAAAAAAAAGATCAGGCCGAAGCCAGCACTGGATTTCTAAAAATGGCCGGATTTCGAATTTAGTTGAGCCGGAGCCGAAATCTAATACATCCTTAAAAATGATTGGTTTTTTTTTCAAAGGAGGACCAAGTGAAAATATATTTCTGTAGTTAATGTCTAATGTTAACAAGGACCACGTAGATAGATGTCTCACTAACTAATATCTAACGTATATGACAGACTTCAAGACGAAAAACAAAGAACTCCGCAATACATTTAGACAAACCAAAGATCTACCTGACACATTTGACTGGGATATGGGCCACATGATGACGTCACACTCCTAATATCCCCAATGTGTTGATGGTGACCTCCCGTGGGGGTGAGTTTGTGGGGGCCACACCGCTCGAGCGGAAAAGGTGAGAGTCGGGTAATCTTTCCCGAGTGTGCATCGAGGTTTCGAAAACCACAATCAAAGCAACTCGTTGTGATTTGAGATGTATCTCATTGTTTACTTTTTGTTTATACTTCCCCCGAAGCCACGCGTGGTTTTATTTTGACATCCTAGAAACAAGAATCGAGGCTCCCGATAAAACAAAGCCAAAGATTCAATCTTACCAAAATTTCAACTTGTAAATCGCGTGTTTTTTTCATGTTCTCCGCCAGAATCAGATCCAAGTCTCGCGGTTATTTTAATAACGAGATTTCATCGTCTCGTATCATGACTGGTTTATCCACGAGGGTAGACGGCTAGGCCTGATATATGGACGTCAGGTGATCTTAATGGACGATTGCGAGGGTCAGTTGTCTAAACAAAGGGAGTCGGGGCGGATTAGAGCCTGACAATTTATTAGACGGCACGCGTGCTGACGTAAGTATGGTGCCACAGGCCGACACGCGTGTTGATGTGAAGATGGTGTGACGATCCGAAATGCGCTTTGATGTAAGAAGGGTAGCACGGGCCGACACCAATGCTCCATTTAAGCTTCGCGGCCGCGCAGCACTTTTGAATTACCACGCAGCACTTTTGAATTACCGCGCAGCAAATTTTGTAAAATTTAGCACGAAAATGAATGCTGTGCAACTTTGCACAGAAGTTTTTTCTTTTAGCACACGGACCAAGAAATCTTAGAGGGAACATTGGCCGAAACGCGTGTTGATGTGAGGAGGGTGGGACGGACCGACACGCGTGTTGATGTGAGGAAGGTGGGACGGACCGACACGCGTGTTGATGTCAGGAAGGTGGGACGGACCGACACACGCGTTTCTGTAAGGAGGGTGGGATTTCATCGGAGGAGATACATTTTGCCCAATAACGATAACTCTTAAATCAATCATCAACTTGTATTTAGGCTACATATCTGCATCACACACCACCCCATTCAAACATTTAACAATAGCAGAGGTTAATTCCTATTCTACTATCCACGCTTTCAAGACACACAGGTTGTTGTAAAGGGTAGGGCAAACTACTTCTGACTTTTACTCTAAAGAAAATAGGATTGTCAAAGTAATCTACGGAGTTTCTCATTGCTCGGACCAGAAAACGTCATCTTTCATGACGTAAAGTTTCTATTTTTAGACCAGGTTTTCGTATACTAAAGTTTATAAGCCTAAATAAATGTGTAAATAAAAAAAAAACCGTAAAAAACCAAGTTTTTCACTATACATCATTTATATACGAGACATAACTAGATCTATAAGGATGTTCATTATAACACCCAGGGCAAAACAATCCGAATACAAAATTCTATTTATGTCTCGTAAAACGTGTTTAATATATTGCACACCGATCGTGAATATATTTTTAAAAAAGTATAGTCAATGTAATGCGCACCTTATTACGCGACACAACACTATCTAAAGAAAAAATTAACATGATAAAAAGAGATAAATAAAATAATTTAAACATTCAATAATTTAATTTCTATTTGAAATTTTGATACATCATTTTTATCATTGGCATGAGTCTGCCGGCAAAATTTCAGCTCGCTAGCTTACTAGAAAGTGGGTTAAAAATCGATCCAAAGTTTTTTCGGCAAGGTTGCACCCTCGGTCGGTCGGTCGGTCGCACGTCCGGCTTAGACACCACAAGTTAATATAAAGGATTTTTTAAAAATGCTTGCAATTCTTTCTAAATTTTTGTGTGTTAATTAAAGCTGTTAGAAGGTTGTAATTAAAATGTTCAAAAGGTGTTGCGTCTGTCAAGTTATTCAAGTCCAATAAACTGATTGAAATGAACATAGACTTGACAAAGATCTATTGGCATAAGTCCCAACAGTGTTTCCGGAGTTTTAATCGATACCTCTATAATTTTTTTCCAACTATGTGCACGGGTGATCTATAAATAAATTTCCGCCATGAAGGGGCGAGGTCTCTACAAAAGCAAACTACGTTTTACTGTCTCCGATTGTTAGAACATTTTTTTCATGTTTGTCTTCTTGACGGCTTCCGTAACAACACGTCTTTTGTTTTTTTAAAGTCTTTCTTCAGTTTTATCTCAACCCGGTGCATTTTGATTTTTGCTTCTCTTTCGTAAATCCAACTTCTTGTTATTAAAAAGATATTAAGAAAAGATAATCCGTCTCTGGTAGCTTGCAAGAGACAAAGTAGTGAGGGGCCGTACATAAAGTACGTCACGCTCCAGCAGGGCGGGGATGTAAGAAAGTGTGACAGGGGGAGGGGGTCCGGCCATTTTTGACGTCACGGTGTTTTATATTGATTTTGTTGTTATTTTGTTCATTAAAAAAATGTTTTTGAAAATGTTACGTATTTTAAAGGGAGGGTGTGGGTTCCGAGATTTGTGACACGGGAAAAGGGGGGAGTACAATGGTCAAACATAGAGTGACGTACTTTATGGACATCCCCTTTAAAAAAAAAAACCCGATACAAAGGGGTTATTGCTTCGTACTCACTTAGGGCACACTGACTGAATTCGCATGCTGTAATATATGATTTTTATGAATTAAACGATAATTGGAATCCTGTAAAAATGGAAGAAGTATGCTGTATTGGCCTCGTTATAGCTCACGGCCTTGACCTTCGCACTGTTAGCCTTTAAAAAAACACACCAAAAAATATATATAAAAAATCCAAGACAAAAACTGTGAAAGTAATCAAGGTACAAGCGGTGATGAGTGAGGAGACATTGTGTGATCTCGGTCTGGTTCTAACGAGTTGTTTAAGACTTTGTTCTGCTCTACGTGCCTCGTTAAAGTGTTTGCGTGTGTCTATGGAATGGAAAGGGAGGTGTGTGTGTGTGTGTGTGTGGGGGGGGTTCTGTGAGGATTCAGTACACCTTGTATCCACCACACCACCTTCACCCCGCCATTCCCTTGCCCCCATCCCACCCCGTGATGATTTTCAAATATGTTGAGTGCAATCTCACATGCGAGCCTGATGTCATTCACAGGTGACGAGACACTCGGGGTGGGTGGAGGGTGGGGTGGGGAATGTGGGATGTAGGGTAGACCTTATTCCAATGACGTTTCACATGTATAAATCTTTGTTTTGTTTATAACAAAATGGGCAAAAGACGACAAGATCGATTGTTAAAAGTGTGGAGACAAAGTTACGAAGGACAAAGTTTCACAGAACGAACATGTTTCATAGAACGAACTAGTTTCATAGAACGAGCTAGTTTCATCGAAGGAACCAGTTTCAAAGTTACGGAAAAGAGACATTACGTCAAAGAACAAACTAGTTTCATGTGGCACACTAGTTTTTTTTTTAAAATTATTTTTTTAAAACAAACTTAAAACTAAATTCAGAGTGCAAATCTATTTCATTGAATGAATTAATTTTATAAAACGAATTTGTTCTATAGGACGAACTTCCCTCAAGGAGCGTCGTATTATAAAACGAAATTAAGTGATTGAATGTGGCACGGTGGTCGAGTGACAGCGCGCTCGACTGGCGTACCGATGGTCACGGGTTCAAATCCATGTGAAGGCAAGCATTTGTTCCTGGTGCCTAGGGCGTCCCTGAGTCACCCAGCAGGGCCGGCTTTAAGCATAGAGAAAACTAGGCAGCCGCCTTGGGCCTCCGATTATTCTCATCATTAGTGAGGGCCTCGCACAAGAATCTTTCCATATTTATTTATTTATTTTTCTATTACATTTAGGGCCACCAAAGTCACTTCACCTAGGGCCTTTGATTTTCTAAAGCCGGCCCTGCACCCAGCTCCGAATGGGTACCTAACACTAGTTAGACGGCTGGGTAATGCGTGGAACCGTCATAGCGGTGGCCTGTGAACGCTGCATCACTTGCCAACAGATCATCCGTCATGGTCTGTGGACGCATTTATCTTCTGCATAGAAGGAGCGTCTGTATAGATAAGATAAGATAAGATAAGATAAGAGACAAAATCCTCTAAAAAATATGAAGTAAAATGAAGACCATTGTTTCTATTGTTTAGGGAGATAAACAGACATAGTTAACATGTTTACATTGTGTCCTCCTCTACACCCCACCTCCATCTTATCTATGCAACCTAGCTATTAGCACTGTTTCAATGCTTTTCATATTTCAGCAACGCTTTCTCTTGACTTAGAGAAATATCTCACCCAAGGTCGGATAGAATGAAAAGATTGCTAGGAGATGGTAGAGGTGGCTGGACGATATTGTTTCAGGGAACGGGGCAAATAATGAAAAAAATCAAGGACAACGTGACAGATAAAGAAATAATTTATTGGAAAAGATATGATTGCGAACATCTTATTGAAATGGCTGGCTTTGAATTTCTACAAGGATAAAATATAAAATGAATGTTGATTTAATGACAACGCTTTCATTTTGTACTAATGTATCGAATGTAGAAAACGCATAACAAAAGTCATGGAAAATAGAAGATGGACTAACGTTGCAAAAATAGAAGATGGGCTGACGTAAAAAATAGAAGATGGGCTAACTTTGCAAAAATAGAAGATGGGCTGACGTAAAAATAGAAGATTGGCTAACTTTGCAAAAATAGAAGATGGGCTGACGTAAAAATAGAAGATGGGCTAACGTTGAACTAAAATAGAAGATGGGCTAACGTTGAACTAAAATAGAAGATGGGCTAACGTTGAACTAAAATAGAAGATGGGCTAACGTTGAAATAAAATAGAAGATGGGCTAACGTTGAACTAAAATAGAAGATGGGCTAGCGTTGAACTAAAATAGAAGAAGGGCTAACGTTGAACTAAAATAGAAGATGGGCTAACGTTGAACTAAAATAGAACGTTTTTTTATGAAATAAAAACCTTATTGGAAAATAATCAATTTTGGTGTGATAAGCATTACCAAAGAGGAGACAACCCTTTTGTCATTCAGTGTAACACCGAAACAAGCTGTGAACTCTGACCTAGAAATTTGGAGGCAGACGTGATGGACCACGTGATAATTAGTCACGTGCCTCCCCCCCCAAAAAAAAAGGGGGGGTCGAAAAGGTCATTGGTGTGATTTCTTTCCTAGGAGGTTCCCCAACTGTCTATGGGAGTCAATATTCGTGTCCATGTGTTAGTCGTTACGTTCGCACGTCTGTCCGGGTGTCTATGCCTTTGTTCTAAGGTTTACCTTGAGTTGGGCGACTGTTGCTTGTGTTCGGGGGGGGGGCGGGGGGAAGACCTCAAGTCTAATACACCAATTATGGCTGACTTATTGTTTTAAGGATGTAACTATGGTAGGTGCCTCACAACCCCCCTCCCCCACGTCTGGTGCTTAATAAATAGATAATGAGGTATTAGAAAAGAAACAAACCAGCAAACATCCATAGAGTCCTAAACAAGGGGAAAAAATAACGTTATCGATATATCAGTAGTTGATAGACTTATGTCACATTAAGTCTCGACACTGAAATTAAGATTTATTTTCTACAATAAAATTATTAGTGTTTGGGATTTTCGATATTTTCAAATTCTCCTCTGTATAAGAGCTCATGTACCGAAGAGAAAAAAACAAAAACTGGTGAATTTAAAGTGCGAAATTAAAGGTCAAATTAACTCTTACTTATCAACTTAAAAGCTAATCACGTAAAACGTATATCTTACTTGTTTTCTTTAACAATTTATTGTGTTTTAAAAATATTTTTTAAAATGATCGCATTGTTATTTTCTGAACACAGGAAAAACAACAACCCAGAAGTCTCAAATGAACTTTCTGAAGCTCTCCACAACTTTCTGAAAGTTTCCACAACTTTCTGAAAGTTTCCACAACTTTCCACATTTTCCCACAACTTTCTTACAAATCAAAACAAACGTTTGCTTCCCAACAGCACATCTACATGCCAAGGAATGTGGGCTTACAACTGACAACTCAATCCGCACATAACTAACAACACCATTTCAAAAAGAGGTTTTTTTTTTTAAAAAAAGAAAAGAAAATGAAAAGGAAGTAGAAAAAAATCTAGCACTTAAAGGGAAATTCAAACGAATTAAAAACAAAACAAAAAACAAACAAACAAACAATCAAGAAACAAAACAAAAAAACCGAACGAAAATATGTAGTTTTTCTTTTGTATGTGTATGTTGGTTGTTAATGAATAGTTGTGAAGTGTATCCGTCTTTTCAAAGGGCAATCAGTGACATCGTTTCCTATGTGCACGGAAAAAAACAACAACAACCAACTCGTTTCGTTCTTTCATCGTGTCCAGGGCCAGTAACTTCTACTTGACATTTCTGGGCCGGGTGACGGGGGCTGACGGTTATAAGACGACGTTCCTCCCATCAAGAAGAGGAAGAGCGCGAGACTTGTTACGTCAGCAACATGGCTTCCTTCACGTGCATGTACTTCAAAATGTCACGGGCGAGAGACTAGAATTGTTTACAAACTCAATTTGCGTTGCTCTCTCTCAAAAGGACTCGACAAATCTTTTCAAATTATTGACCAGCGAGTTATTGAACAGACGACGGATATGAAAACACTTGATCGACTTGTAACATCTGTTCATTGTGAATTCATGTCAAAATCAATGAAATCTGCTTTTTTAAAGTTATTTTTCTATGTTTTTGTTTTGTTTTTCCATGTGATCATAATTTTAGAATAATAATGCAACCACTTTTCAGACCATGACGGTCTATGGGGCAAGTGAAGTAGTGTTCACAAGCGTCATCGAGCAACCAATAACGAGCAAGGGAATGTGTGACTAACACAATTCCCCGGCAGGGGGGGGGGCTTTCCAGCACGGATGCTCGAACCCATGGCTCTCTTTTGCCCCCAGTTCGACGGTCAAGCGCGCTAGCATGATTATGTACTATTAGGGGTGAGCAGTCACACTTATAAAAGAGGAAATCGTAAAAAAAAAAAGCCATTGATTATTTTTTTAAAGTTTATAAAACGCTTAATTCTAATTTAATAAATAACATAAATAAAAGATGAAAACTTGTGTCAGAAACAGAAATCTCCAGGCTTGTCCATGTGATATATTTTTCTGTCCCATCCCATGGCAATTTGTGCCTCTCGCATCTCATCCCATCCCATAGGAAAAACATTCCAATGGACAAGCCTGGAAATCTCTCTGTATTAAACTAGGGACGGGGGAGGGTTGGTGACGAGGCGGCACATTTTTTGTTGCGGCATCTTCTAAACCAATTATGCCTATTTAAAAATTCTTTAACCTTTTAACAATTAACAATTCATTAAAAATCAATTCATTAAAAAATTTTAAAATAAGGGGTTACTCCTTTTTACAGAATCGCATACTTCATCTGTGGCTACTCTAGGCTATCCTATAATTATAAACTATGGCTACATCACTGGCTACCAATGGCTACGGCACAGTCTACCCTCCCCCTGCTTGGTGTCATTGCTGCATGGCTACCCCCAAACAAGCTACACCAATACCCCCCCCCCCCCCGGCTGGCTACCTTTAAACACCAAAGTTTACCTCGCATCATAAATAATATATTACACGTGAAGTTTTACAGAGTCTGAGGAATTTTGATTGTCATTGACGGCGTTAAAAACCCCAAACACAACTAATCACTTTCTTTGTAGCTTGCCGCGTGGGGCTGAAGTAATTATCTCCGGTGTTGACAGCGTGACGCAGAGACCACTTAAAAAATTAATTGTGTTTAATAATGGTGTTCAACAAATGTGCTAAATAGTGTTCAACAAATGTGCTAAATAGTGTTCAACAAATGTGCTAAATACTAAATAGTGTTCAGCAACGCACTTTATTCGCACCGCCGATGACGTCATATGATCAGAACTTCTCAATCGTATTAAAACAAACAGCAGGGGCCGTCCGACTAATTAAATCAGTTTTAATTGCCAGGGCCATTGAGGTAATGATCTAATTAGCCGGCAGATAACTTGGCAACCGTGGGTCTTAATGACTTCCAATAAAACCAGTTAAAGGGCGTTTAACAAAAATAACTAAATAATTTTTGTTTGACCCGATACTCTAGCTTGTTATTGCAATTACATTTATTGCCTCTGTAGAATTTATTGTAATGATCTCTCTAACTATACTTAACGTTCTCTCTCTGTTTCTCTCTCTCCCTCTCTTTATCTCTATATCCCCCTCTCTCTGTCAATCTCTTCCCCCTGTTCTTTCTTCCCCCTCTCCCAATTTTCTCTCTCTATCTCTGTCTCTCGCTGTTTCTCCCTCTCTCATTCTATGTGTCTCTCTTTCTCTCTCTCCCTCCACTATTCTCTCTCTCTCTCTCTCTCTCTATTACTGCTGTGTTCACAAAGAAGTTTGTAATGTTAGGTTAATGTTCACCAGTGGAGCTAGTCAAGAGACAAATCACCCACCACAAAACAATTAAAATACTCATGTGATCCAAATTTATTCCTGTGATCAATTATCCCTTTAATCTGCGCGGCTGCGTCGCCAAAAAGGTTTTTGACCAAAGTAACGAAGCAGTGTAGAATTAGCGCGCAGCAAATTTTGTAAAATATTGAGGAAAAAAGTAGTAAAAATATGGATGCTTGAAACGTTGCACACGAGCTGTTTTTTCCCCACACTTTGGACACTGTCCAACGAACGTTAAAAGAAAATGGTCGGCACAACAGTTAAGATCTTACTTAAATTCCGAAGTATAAATCCATCATTTTTTGAGGTCTCAAAGTGACCTTTCACCTTTTCGGGCGTCATTAACGTTACCTGTCAATCAGGTGATGGGTGGGCGGGGCATAAGTCCTGACGTGTTCGGTAACTTCTAGCTTTTCTTTTACACTAATGTGCAAGCATTTGCATTAAGGGTTGATAATTTTCATTTCTTTACTTAATTTCCCTGCACTTCATCTTTTTAGCTTTCTCTCACATGCTCACAACACATTGTAACGCACACTCACAACCACACATTGTAACGCACATTCACCACTGTATTACTCTATAAAAGAGCCCCCCTCCCTACACACACACCATAGCCATCAGACTTTCCAGCCGACTCCCGCGTACCACAGCGTCTCCCTTATTTTGACATTTCCCGAAGAGCAGGGGCAGACTGCAGGGTGTAACGTTACGTCTTGCCTGTCAGAGGCGTGGACATGTCGGCAGATGCGAGGGGTCTCAGGCTACACAAATAACCAACGCTGAGCACACGGGACAACACCGACAGATGTCTGTCCCTTGGACGTCTCATTTGCTTGTTGTTGTCTGTATGGCGCCATTCAAACCGACTTTTCTTATAGCTGTGAGCCACGCGTACACAATTTGATCAAAGTTTGTACGTGTGAACCGACCTTTAGGCTGATTTTCTGATATGTGCAGCATGATTTATCATTGCTTTACATGTGCACACTATTTTACATTGCTATACATGTGCAACAGGACTTATCATTGCTCTACATGTGTAACATCACTTATCATTGCTCTACATGTGTAACAGCACTTATCATTGCTCTACATGTGTAACAGCACTTATCATTGCTCTACATTTGTAACAGACTTTACATTGCTATACATGTGCAACAGGACTTATCATTGCCTTAAGTGTATGAGTTATCATTGCCTTAGATTTTTTAAACTTAAATGATCTACAGCACTTATCATTGCTCTACATGTGTAACAGCACTTATCATTGCTCTACATGTGTAACAGCACTTATCATTGCTCTACATGTGTAACAGCACTTATCATTGCTCTACATGTGTAACAGCACTTATCATTGCTCTACATGTGTAACAGCACTTATCATTGCTCTACATGTGTAACAGGACTTATCATTGCTCTACATGTGTAACAGCACTTATCATTGCTCTACATGTGTAACAGCACTTATCATTGCTCTACATGTGTAACAGCACTTATCATTGCTCTACATGTGCACACTACTTTACATTGCTATACATGTGCAACAGGACTTATCATTGCTCTACATGTGTAACAGCACTTATCATTGCTCTACGTGTGCAACGGCACTTTTCATTGCTCTACATGTGTAACAGCACTTATCATTGCTCTACATGTGTAACAGCACTTATCATTGCTCTACATGTGTAACAGCACTTATCATTGCTCTACATGTGCACACTACTTTACATTGCTATACATGTGCAACAGGACTTATCATTGCCTTAAGTGTATGAGTTATCATTGCCTTAGATTTTTTAAACTTAAATGATCTACAGCACTTATCATTGCCCCACATGCACCCCGAACTTATCATTGTCCCACATGTGCAACTGAACTTATCATTGCCTTACATGTGAAGCCGGATTTATCACTGCTAAAGTTCGCCGTACACATCGCTGTTCGTTGTTAAAGCTAACATTGTTAGCTGTGAGGGGGCATTGTTAGCTGTGAGGGGGCATTGTTAGCTGTGAGGGGGCATTGTTAGCTGTGAGGGGGCATTGTTAGCTGTGAGGGGGCATTGTTAGCTGTGAGGGGGCATTGTTAGCTGTGAGGGGGCATTGTTAGCTGTGAGGGGGCATTGCTTAAGTGCCCCCTATGAGCTTCATGTTCGACACGTATTT
>MUZC01003771.1:415040-437501 GCA_002072015.1 Radix auricularia
GTACCGCTAGATGTGTGTGAACGTACCCCTAGATGTGTGTGCGTACCGCTAGATGTGTGTGAACGTACCCCTAGATGTGTGTGTGTACCCCTAGATGTGTGTGAACGTACCCCTAGATGTGTGTGAACGTACCGCTAGATGTGTGTGTGTACCCCTAGATGTGTGTGCGTACCCCTAGATGTGTGTGTGTACCGCTAGATGTGTGTATGTACCCCTAGATGTGTGTATGTACCCCTAGATGTGTGTGTGTACCTCTAGATGTGTGTATGTACCGCTAGATGTGTGTATGTACCACTAGATGTGTGTATGTACCCCTAGATGTGTGTGCGTACCCCTAGATGTGTGTATGTACCGCTAGATGTGTGTATGTACCCCTAGATGTGTGTATGTACCCCTAGATGTGTGTATGTACCCCTAGATGTGTGTGTGTACCCCTAGATGTGTGTATGTACCGCTAGATGTGTATATGTACCCCTAGATGTGTGTATGTACCCCTAGATGTGTGTGCGTACCCCTAGATGTGTGTGTGTACCGCTAGATGTGTGTATGTACCCCTAGATGTGTGTATGTACACCTAGATGTGTGTGTGTACCGCTAGATGTGTGTGAACGTACCCCTAGATGTGTGTGAACGTACCGCTAGATGTGTGTGTGTATTCCTAGATGTGTGTGCGTACCCCTAGATGTGTGTGTGTACCGCTAGATGTGTGTGAATGTACCCCTAGATGTGTGTGCGTACCGCTAGATGTGTGTGAACGTACCCCTAGATGTGTGTGCGTACCGCTAGATGTGTGTGAACGTACCCCTAGATGTGTGTGTACGTACCCCTAGATGTGTGTGCGTACCGCTAGATGTGTGTGTGTACCGCTAGATGTGTGTGAACGTACCCCTAGATGTGTGTGTGTACCGCTAGATGTGTGTGTATGTACCCCTAGATGTGTGTGTGTACCGCTAGATGTGTGTGTATACCGCTAGATGTGTGTGTGTACCGCTAGATGTGTGTGTGCGTACCCCTAGATGTGTGTGCGTACCGCTAGATGTGTGTGAACGTACCCCTAGATGTGTGTGAACGTACCCCTAGATGTGTGTGCGTACCCCTAGATGTGTGTGAACGTACCCCTAGATGTGTGTGAACGTACCCCTAGATGTGTGTGAACGTACCCCTAGATGTGTGAGTATGTACCCCTAGATGTGTGTGAACGTACCCCTAGATGTGTGTGTATGTACCCCTAGATGTGTGTGTATGTACCCCTAGATGTGTGTGTGTACCGCTAGATGTGTGTGAACGTACCCCTAGATGTGTGTGTATGTACCCCTAGATGTGTGTGTATGTACCCCTAGATGTGTGTGAACGTACCCCTAGATGTGTGTGTATGTACCCCTAGATGTGTGAACGTACCCCTAGATGTGTGTGTATGTACCCCTAGATGTGTGTGAACGTACCCCTAGATGTGTGTGAACGTACCCCTAGATGTGTGTGAACGTACCGCTAGATGTGTGTGAACGTACCGCTAGATGTGTGTGCGTACCGCTAGATGTGTGTGTACGTACCCCTAGATGTGTGCGTACCGCTAGATGTGTGTGAACGTACCCCTAGATGTGTGTGTACCCCTAGATGTGTGCGTACCGCTAGATGTGTGTGAACGTACCGCTAGATGTGTGTGCGTACCGCTAGATGTGTGTATGTACCCCTAGATGTGTGCGTACCCCTAGATTTGTGCGTACCCCTAGATGTGTGCGTACCCCTAGATGTGTGCGTACCCCTAGATGTGTGCGTACCCCTAGATGTGTGTGCGTACCGCTAGATGTGTGTGCGTACCGCTAGATGTGTGTATGTACCCCTAGATGTGTGCGTACCGCTAGATGTGTGTGAACGTACCCCTAGATGTGTGTGTATGTACCCCTAGATGTGTGTGCGTACCGCTAGATGTGTGTGAACGTACCGCTAGATGTGTGTGAACGTACCCCTAGATGTGTGTGAACGTACCGCTAGATGTGTGTGCGTACCGCTAGATGTGTGTGAACGTACCCCTAGATGTGTGTGTATGTACCCCTAGATGTGTGTGTATGTACCCCTAGATGTGTGTGTATGTACCCCTAGATGTCAGTGTATGTACCCCTAGATGTCTGTGTATGTACCCCTAGATGTGTGTGAACGTACCCCTAGATGTGTGTGAACGTACCCCTAGATGTGTGTGCGTACCGCTAGATGTGTGTGAACGTACCCCTAGATGTGTGTGCGTACCGCTAGATGTGGGTGAACGTACCCCTAGATGTGTGTGCGTACCGCTAGATGTGTGTGAACGTACCCCTAGATGTGTGTGAACGTACCCCTAGATGTGTGTGCGTACCGCTAGATGTGTGTGAACGTACCCCTAGATGTGTGTGCGTACCGCTAGATGTGTGTGCGTACCCCTAGATGTGTGAACGTACCCCTAGATGTGTGAACGTACCCCTAGATGTGTGTGAACGTACCCCTAGATGTGTGTGCGTACCGCTAGATGTGTGTGAACGTACCCCTAGATGTGTGTGAGCGTACCGCTAGATGTGTGTGAACGTACCCCTAGATGTGTGTGCGTACCCATAGATGTGTGTATGTACCCCTAGATGTGTGTGTATGTACCCCTAGATGTGTGTGTATGTACCCCTAGATGTGTGTGTGTACCCCTAGATGTGTGTGTATGTACCCCTAGATGTGTGGGTATGTACCCCTAGATGTTTGTTACAGATTTTTGTACGTGATTATGTGTAGGAGAAAATATATTTTCATTTTCATTTCTTACACACACCACGAAACGCTCAGTTTGATGAGCAGTGTAATCGATAATCATTCAAATTTAGTTTATCCTTTGAGGCATAACTTACATTACACAAATAATTATAAACAAAGTCCTACAATTATATTCAAGCAAAGAAATCAACATGAACTCTTGATAATTTGCGAAAACACCAAGCAGAATAAAAAATCATGTTAAGCCTGGTCCCTTTTTGGACTCAGGACGTGTTAGCGCATTTTCGTATTATGTATCAGTACTTATGTTAGATATCAGCATTATGTAGTTATCAGTAATTGTGTTTAGATTTTAGACATATTTTTATGAATTTTTAGGAACTCTTGTGTGTTGGAGGTGGTAGGAACTCTTGTGTGTTGGCGGTGGTAGGAACTCTTGTGTGTTGGTGGTGGTAGGAACTCTTGTGTGTTGGCGGTGGTAGGAACTCTTGTGAAATACATCATGGGTCTAGGACTTTCATACTTCCAGGAGCTCTACTGCCACTACAAGAGGTCGGATCGAGTATCTGAGTGTTGATGCACAAATGGCAGGTCAGGACATACAAAAAACATATATACATCATGGTTCTAGGACTTATGGATGCTAAGATCTAGGGTGATGACAGACGGACGGACGGACAGACGGACAAAACGGATACAATAGCGCATTTCGACTTCTCGAAAATGCGCTAAAAATTGTTCAAAAAATAATTTCACAGTAGTATCACGGGGACGAGAGTAGCCGTCGCCGACAATTTGTTTCCTTTACTTACCTCAGGCTGAGCTGTAGCCACTCACGTTTGTCGTTGTAAGCTCGACGCCAGTAAAAACTAATGTAACTTATGCGTCAAGACATTTGATTGGTGAAAAGCGGTTCATTAGTCTTGTCCTAATTAAAGTGAGCTGAATAAAAAAAATTGAATCTAAATTTAGAAAGTTTAAAAAAGCTCAACATTTTCTCTTTTTAATGCATCACATGAGTGTTTTTGGTAACCTATAACAACCATTAAGAGGAAACTAGTAACCCATAGCAACCATGGAGAGGAAACTAGTAACCCATAGCAACCAATGAGAGGAAACTAGTAACCCATAGCAACAACTGGGAGGATATGACTGGTTCTATCCTTACTAATATAGTTGTTTTTTCTTACCTACAATTATCACGTGTAACATTACGGCTGATCCAGAGAATCTCAACCGTGACGTCACGACGCTACAGCTAATACGTATATTTGTACTTTGTAAGTATGGTTTTCTTTTAGGTATAGCGTTTGAATTTTCGGAAAATTGAAGGTTTTAAGGTTTGGGTTAGGTATAAATATAAAATTTTAATTTTTGCTTTTTAATTACGTGCCATAACAACAAATGTGGCCGCCGGTACTGAGCTCATTTTACCAACATAACTTATTACTTATTATTTACGAATACGTAGCTATTTAAAAACATACTTTAAAAGTCCCGAAGAACTCAAAATAGTTAACTGGGTCATCATGACAATGAATTATTTCAAAGGGTAGTAACTAAGACTTTACGATTTAACACCGTTAATATATAGTAGCTTCCCTTGACAAAATCAACATTGTATTAGTTGCACACTAGAATTAAAGAAGTAAAACATAGATAAAAAACAAAAAAACAAACACACACACACACACACACACACACACACACACACACGCACGCACGCACGCACACACACACACACACACACACACGTTTTTATAAGTGTGCTAAATAGAAGAAAGTAATTTAAAACGTATAAGTTCAAGTACTTTGATTTAATTTGACTAAAAACGTTGGGCATGACTTATGAGATGTTTGGTATAAAATTAAAAATTAAAAAGATGACAACAGTTGACAACATATGACAGCAGTTGACAACATATGACAGCAGTTGATAATAGATGAGAGCAGTTGACAACATATGACAGCAGTTGACAACAGATGACAGCAGTTGATAACATATGACACCAGTTGACAACGTATGACACCAGTTGACAACAGATGACAGCAGTTGACAACATATGACATCAACTGACAACAGATGACAGCAGTTGACATCACATGACACCAGTTGACAACAGACGACACCAGTTGGCAACAAAAGTAACTTAAAATTGGACCCTACCCCCCTCCTATCACAGCCCCCAAAATTTCATTACGCTGTCAAGACTTGTTACAAACAAAAGGTAACCAGTGCTAACCCAAGCCAGCAGTAGTGTCGCTTGAGTCACAATCGTCTGCCCTTGGTTTAGAGCAAATTGCCATTCAAATTTATGACCCACGTGAAAGATTTCTTTTAAAAAAGTGTCTTTGATGTCATGAAGGAAAACACAAAACTTTAGGGAATAAATCTTTTCAACATTGATTCGGCCCAGCACTGAAAGTACGTCGGCCCAGCACTGAGAGTATGTCGGCCCAGCACTGAGAGTATGTCGGCCCAGCACTGAGAGTATGTAGGTCCAGCACTGAGAGTATGTCGGCCCAGCACTGAGAGTATGTCGACCCAGCACTGAGAGTATGTAGGCCCAGCACTGAGAGTATATAGGCCCAGCACTGAGAGTATGTAGGCCCAGCACTAAGAGTATGTCGGCCCAGCACTAAGAGTATGTCGGCCCAGCACTAAGAGTATGTCGGCCCAGCACTAAGAGTATGTCGACCCAGCACTAAGAGTATGTCGGCCCAGCACTAAGAGTATGTCGGCCCAGCACTAAGAGTATGTAGGCCCAGCACTAAGAGTATGTCGGCCCAGCACTAAGAGTATGTCGGCCCAGCACTTAGAGTATGTCGGCCCAGCACTAAGAGTATGTCGGCCCAGCACTAAGAGTATGTAGGCCCAGCACTAAGAGTATGTCGGCCCAGCACTAAGAGTATGTAGGCCCAGCACTGAGAGTATGTAGGCCCAGCACTGAGAGTATGTAGGCCCAGCACTGAGTGTATGTCGGCCCAGCACTGAGTGTATGTCGGCCCAGCACTGAGAGTATGTCGGCCCAGCACTGAGAGTATGTCGGCCCAGCACTGAGAGTATGTAGGCCCAGCACTGAGAGTATGTAGGCCCAGCACTGAGAGTATGTAGGCCCAGCACTAAGAGTATGTCTGCTGTTGACTGAGTTGAAGATCTAACAGTACCTATTTTTCTTCGGATCAACGATACCATAGTTGAATTTTAGAATATCGACGATAGGACCGTTAAATTATTAAAAATATCTTGTTTCGTTTCTTTTCTTAGGTATTGAACTAAAATTAGTCTTAATGTAATCTAGAATAATTTGCCTTTCATAAAAGTCTAAATTTAGTCTACATAGCTTTAATTGATTTTGACAGCAAAAGAAACGTTTGAAATGCTTGTTTTCAATTTCATTTTTTCGTTTGTTTACAAACAAGGATACTGAACCAGCGCACCTTGTTATGGATTTAATATTATTTTAATTACTACAATGATCAACAAGAAAAAGGACTAGGGATTTTACTTTCTTAAGAAAAAATGTACCCGGGGGGTGCATTTTTAAATAATTGAGAACTGCAGCTTTGAAACAGGAATAAGAATAAATAAATAATTAATAAACGACAGAATACTACCGAACTATTTCCGGACGTCTGTCTCCATCCCTACCGAAAAAGGTTTCGCTCTTAATGATTTGGATAGTAATTTTAAATTGGCGATGCATCATACGCCTAGTACTAGTAGTCGTAGTGAATTTTTCAATAAAGTTGACAATTCATCTGTTGATAGACAAGCTTGATAGGCAAGCTTGCGCTCGTCTAAAAAACTTGAAAAATTTCTAGTACAGATAATAATAGTCTTATTTGAAAGCTGCTAAATGTTTTCACTAAAACTAAATGCAATTTAAGATCGAATTTAAATTAATTTAAAGTTGCAATACTTAGTATAGCTTACAGTTATATTGTCAACTTTTTAGTTTTTGTATTATTTTCCTAGTAGAGCGGTACCAAATACTTATATACAATGTTTCATCTGTTCGTTTTTTCAATGATAAATTATTTCTGTTTGCTGTAAATATGAACATGGTTCAGAAAAAACACCATTTATTACAATATGGATACAAATCTAAATTTTTGTGAGTTTTAAATGTAGTTTTGTATAACATACAATGTGGAGTTTTTTTGTTTTTTTCTTTTTTCTTTTGACTAAAAATAAAATCTTGTTATTAAATGAAAATCAAGACATGCCTGAAAATAACAACAATTCTTTTCACTTTAATTTTATATATAAAAAAAAATCTCATCTGTCAAATTATATTTTTGTAAAAGTTATTAACATTTTAAGATAGCATTAGCATAGAAGCTCGCGACTAATTTACAGAATATATAATTCAGCCAGGATGAGGAAAATAATTCCGGAGAAAAGGAGGTAGGTCTGCTGTGCCAGCTATGAGAGTACGTCTGTTGTACCAGCTATGAGAGTATGACTGTTGTACCAGCTATGAGAGTATGGCAGTTGTACCAACTATGAGAGTATGGCAGTTGTACCAACTATGAGAGTATGGCAGTTGTACCAACTATGAGAGTATGTCTTTTGTACCAGCTATGAGAGTATGGCAGTTGTACCAACTATGAGAGTATGGCAATTGTACCAACTATGAGAGTATGGCAGTTGTACCAGCTATGAGAGTATGGCAGTTGTACCAACTATGAGAGTATGGCAGTTGTACCAACTATGAGAGTAGGTCTGCTGTGCCAGCTATGAGAGTACGTCTGTTGTACAAACTATGAGAGTACGTCTGTTGTACCAGCTATGAGAGTACGTCTGTTATGCTAGCTATAAGAGTATTTCTGTTGTACACAGCCATGAGAGCATGTCTGTTGTACCAGCTATGAGAGCACGTCTGTTGTACCAGCTATGAGAGTAAGTCTGTTATACTAGCTATAAGAGTACTTCTGTTGTACCAGCTATGAGAGCATGTCTGTTGTACCAGCTCTGAGAGTACGGCTGTTGTGCCAGCTCAAAGAGTACGTCTGTTATACCAGCTATAAGAATACGACTGTTGTACCAGCTATGAGAGTAAGTCTGTTGTGGATTGAATACATGTTTTAAAATCATTATCAGTGTCATAAGTCTCATATAAAATGTATAGTAAACAATTAGTGGTCCTGTACTTCTGTTTGTTGCCAGTTGAACTGATCAACTAACCGTATTGTACCTACTGACCATACTGTACAAACTGATCGTACTGTACCAATTGACCATACTGTACAAACTGTCCATACTGTATCAACTGACCTACAGTACCTAATGACCATACTGTACAAACTGACCATACTGTATCAACTGACCGTACTGTACCAATTGACCATACTGTACCAACTGACCATACTGTATCAACTGACCTACAGTACCTAATGACCATACTGTACAAACTGACCATACTGTATCAACTGACCGTACTGTACCAATTGACCATACTGTACCAACTGACCGTACTGTATCAACTGATCGTACTGTACCAATTGACCATACTGTATCAACTGACCGTACTGTACCAATTGACCATACTGTATCAACTGACCGTACAGTACCAATTGACCATACTGCACCAACTGACCGTACAGTACCAATTGACCATACTGTATCAACTTACCGTACAGTACCAATTAACCATACTGTACCTACTGACCATACTGTATCAACTGATCTACAGTACCTAATGACCATACTGTACAAACTGACCATAATGTATCAACTGACCATACAGTACCAACTGACCATACTGTACAAACTGACCATTATTTGCCAACACACAATATGAGAAGTTCAATCTCAAGCTTCCAACATAGTATCACATTGGCCCCGTATATGACGTCGTACATTGTTTGAAGTAGCATGGTCCGTTCACATATTCGTAACTGTTTTGTTTTTAAATTTAAATTTCCCATTCGGTTGGTAACAGTTCCTTCAATGTTTTATTTCTACATATAAGATGCTAATATGTATCATTACAGATCGTCATATTCGTTGTTTCCTGTTGGCTTATTTTAATTTACTATTGTGTGTAGCTTGGACTGGTCCCCAACTTGCTCAGAGTGGCATAAAACCGCTTAGTTTATACGCAAGGAAAAAACATTGAATTCAAAACATTGATTTTTGAAACAAGAATCATTCAATACCTTTATCTTGATAAAATCAAATTAAATCCAACGGGCTAATTTAAATGAGTCAATTATTGTTGGGCAAAAAAAAAAAAAAAATCAACGATCGCATAATGAAGATTTCAGCGTTGAAATACTTGTACATCAAGTGTTAAATGAAGCGTGTGAAGGAAATCTTACAAGGAGGCGATCTATTATGATGATAAAAACATTGATCGACAGTTGATCTCTTGTTGGAGAAATACAACTTCATTGGCTGAAAAATTGGGGTGGGGGGTGGGAGGGTATCAAATTGATCTTAGCAGAACTTTTACAAGGACCAAAACAAAGATTGTACTTGACCAAATGAAATATTCTAATTGAACATTGGACGGATTCTAAATGATTTACTGAAACGATCTATTTGACCCAATGAAAGAGTCTACTTGAACATAGGAAGCATTCTAACTTATCTAATGACATATTTTAATGAAATCTAATATAACATTTATCTCACATTAAAGTTCTGATCCGGTTACCTCACTACTATACCGTCTTACCACCACTAACCCATCTACCCCACCATCCCGTGTACCCCAACCCTAACCCCCACCCCGCTTTCTTAACTTAGTCGATCGCCCCTCCGCTGTTGGCTTCGATAATATTCCTGACTTCTTGGCAGCGAGCTGCACCACTCGTGGTGTCTCGTGAAGTCTCGTGGTGCCCATTGATTCTCTCGTCGATACCTTGAGTGGCAGAGATCAGTGCTGGATTCAAACACTAAGGGACCTAACTAGCCGAGACAAACATCAGGGGACATAACTAGCGGAGACAAATGTCAAGGGACCGAACTCTAAGTGAGTTGTATTTTCTTATATACGACATAACGTGGCATTTCATTTCTGGTTTCGTGCACAGTGTATTTTACAAATTTGAAACACTATTTTTTTGTAGTGTATCCTAGTAATGTGAGACGCTGTTTCATTTGTGCAGTTTATCATAAAGTAGATAATTATTTTGTGCCTTAAATTATGATGTGTTACTAGTCATTTGGAAATTCATATAATAAATTAATTAAGTTGTTAAAATATAATTAAAGGTGCTAAAAAAGATGGTGGTCGTCGATATGACATACAGTTTAATCATTAAGTCGAAATTGATCATTTTATAACCTAAGATTTAAAAAGAAAGAAAAGAAAAAAAGGGGGGCGAGGGTAGAACAAAACCGATTGGGGCAAACATACCGGTATGTCAACGCAATGAGCCAGTCAGACCAGTCGTTAGATTAAATTGAATCCATGCATATTTCCCCTCCCATTATTGTCACATATGTGGGTCAAAGTATTATCATCAAGACTGAAGAGATAGCATTACTCTAATTTCAATATAACATCAATTTGTCTGAAATTCTCTGGGCGCGCCTAGTAGAAAAAAAATCGTTTAGGTTCAATATTGATGTTGATTGCTGATATTGTCTGGAGATACATCGAGTGTTTCAGATCACTGTCCATGTAACAATTGAGGATTGTCAGCCACTATAAGGGTAAAAAAAAGCAAGTGTTACAACCCATTGGCCGTGAAACAAGGAATTCATAGGTTGACACATTTTTAACGGAATGACTATCAACACATAAATACGGCTGTTGTTATGAAGTTCATTGCCAGGAGGTGACGCTCATTATTTGGGATAAATTTGATATCTGGGAGGCAGTGACACACAACAAGGTATGTCATGGTCAAGGTCATTCTCATGGTCATTGTCATGGCCATGGTCATTGTCATCGTCATTGTCATGGTCATGGTCATTGTCATGGTCATGGTCATGGTCATGGTCATCGTCATTGTCATTGTCATGGTCATGGTCATTGTCATGGTCATGGTCATTGTCATGGTCATGGTCATTGTCATGGTCATGGTCATGGTCATTGTCATTGTCATTGTCATGGTCATGGTCATTGTCATTGTCATGGTCATTGTCATGGTCATTGTCATGGTCATTGTCATGGTCATTGTCATGGTCATTGTCATGGTCATTGTCATGGTCATGGTCATTGTCATGGTCATTGTCATGGTCATTGTCATGGTCATTGTCATGGTCATTGCGATGGTCATTTTCATTTTTTCATTTTTAAGGATGCTTCTCACTTTTGTTTTTAGAACACTCCTTTAACTTTAAAAATGCGTGATTAATGGAAGACTATGATGTCTTTTGTGTCTTTTAGAAGAGAGAAGAATATGTTTTGTTTACGTCTCTTAGTAAAAATCATATCTGGAGCACCAATCCCAAGCAATCTCCAAAGTTCATTAAAATTCATTCATGTTATCATTGTGGGTCATCTCAATGAATTTGTCTGCATTAGATACGCACGTCATTGTGCGCACGAGGAAATGTAGCAGACAATGAGAGTGCATCACGGTGCGCAGATAATATACCCCATAGAGTAAATTTTATTATGAAAACATCAGTATTTCCAAGTTAACATTAGATATTGATCTATATCTACATATTGATAAAAAATGTTTTTCGGTTCGATATCAGCCTAGATTGAACTTCGCATTATTATTATTTTTTAAAAAATATCTCCTCTAAGCTAGGATAGAAAGACTAAAGCTCAAGAAAACAGAAGCTGAAAAAATATCCATGAAATATTTTATTTATTATTATTATTATTTTTTTTTTTGAAAACTGTTAAAACCTGATATCAGGCACGATTTGTTTTTCAAATTTATTTTAGAGCTAAACTCTTACAGACAATGTGATACAAGCTTTCCTATTGGCTGCCGATGTGATACAAGCTTTGCTGTTGGCTACCGATGAATGTTCTTTAAAACTTAAAACTTTTGTGTGATTTTAAAAATATCTTTTCGTAAATGGAGAAACATTAAACCTTTTGTCTCGGGGGGAATAAAAGCGTTGACAGTGTTATAATTAAAAGACTTTGATGTCTGTCCTCACAATGTTCCCCCTACCGTTGGGCTATTTTCGTGGTCTGGAGTATCAGCTTACGCCCTGACTTAACTGAGGCCCTGTATAAAATGCGATTCCCGTTTCAACCCCATGCCAGCAAGGAAATAACAACGGTTTAAAGACTCGATTGTCTGCCCATTGTTTTTGACAAAGCAGATATGACGCGGAGTCATTTTGTAACATGTTGGGGGTTAGGTTATTGAAAACTATTAATAGGCTGTTGATAGAAATAAAGAAACGAAAGAATTTAAACGAGGCCGACTGAAATCCTAAGTTATGTGGGCCTCTTTCCTCTGGGTAAATTTTCGTTACAGCGTTACATATATTTTGTTGCCATTTGACTAAACCGTAATCAACTCTTCATTACAGATTTTTAATAAATTGTATAAAATGTTTGTGCTATGACGATGGATCAGGAAACCTTTGTGTTATGAAGGGTAGTTGTTGGGATACAAAAAGGTTTATTGTGACATAAGGTTCACATTTAGAAATACAACACATAGAAAACTTAATACAACCCTCAGACAGACATAAAGATAAAAACACCTTTCTTATTCCGTCTGCACGAACAAACACATACAAGTTTTCTTTCTTCCCGTCCGGAATTAGGGCGTGGATGGGTTGCCTGAGGAAACCAGGAAAGCCAACACTTTATCATCATTTAAAACTCTAATAAGAGTGCAGGACTAGACACAAACGAAAGATAAACATAGGACGCAATAATCTTCTGTATAGAAGGAGCGTCTGTACCAGATAAGATAAGATAAGAAGGTTCGCCAATTGACTTGGTTTGTGTTAGAATTAACAGTGAGATTATTTGGCGGATGAATATTTCATGTATGTGTTGCCATGTGGTTTGGTTTGTTGATGGTTTGAGGGTATAAACAATTACCCTGTTATTTTAAACAACAAACAATAAACACTGCTGGGTCAGAAATGTTTACTTGTCGTCCATCTAACAACTTTGTTTCCTTGCGAAGCTCTCGAAGTCTTTAAAGCAAGTAAAATATTCCCAATGAGGCTAAACTAATTCAACTATTTTCTTCAACGCTGACACAAAACAACTCCTAGACACATCGCAATTATTGATTTCTACGACTAATTATTCAGTTGAAATTATCGATTAGCTGCGATATTTATTGAACACAATTTCTACTCTAACACGTTTGATTGATCGATTAAACGTCCAAGAATTTCTGTCGTTAAATTTAAAAGTTTAACAAAGCCTCATTTGGGTCCCTTGAAATGTCAGTTTTATGCCAAGTTGGCTGTTATACATGAGAGACATATTTAAGACGCTTTGTGATCAATTTTTGCCTATATTGTGAATTCATTTCATTAAATTAAAAAATCGTCTTTTTAGTCATTTTTTTTTAAAGAAGAGAAGAAAAAGAGGGACACGGAGAAAACTTCAATTAAAATTGAAGAAAAATGTTTAAAATGTTTTAGTTTTTTTTAAATAGTTAAAGAGAAAGAAAATTGATTTCATTCCTATAAAAATAAAAATAAATAATAAAATTTGGTTTTCCGCCTTAAAAACCTCCGACTGTATTTTCATTTAACACGCTCTAGTAGTCTTTTTATTATCCCATGACATTTTATCTTTTTTGGTTTTGTTTTGTAACATGGGGTAAATTATTACGTGATATTATTTGTAAATCCCTTTCACCTTGTTACATGACGTCATTTGGTACTGATCGGAACAAACGTTAGCTGACGACACTTGTTCCTGGAGATCGTTTGGTTGCATACATTAATACATTAATTTCCAACTTATTGGCTTAGTTGTGATCGCTGTCTGTTGCCTTGTGTCGTGTATCAAAGTGTTGACGTACTTTAGATTTCATAAACTAAGGCAAGGCCGTCTGACTGGAATGACCGTGTCCATCCGTGTCCATCGAGTCGGACTGTTTTCACAAAGCTGGCTACGTTCTTCGGACGACAGATTTACCCTATAACCTTGAGCTTCGTACCAGTTGAAAAAACGTGTCCTTACTCACTGCAGCTCCTATAGAAGCCACGCTCAATTTAAACTCTACCAACTCTATTTCAGCCCTATCAACTATATTTTCAGCTCTATCAAATCTATTTCAGCTCTATCAACTCTATTTCAGCTCTATCAAATCTATTTCAACTTTATTATCTCTATTCCAGCTCTATCAAATCTATTTCAGCCCTATCAACTCTATTTCAGCTCTATCAACTCTATTCCAGCCCTATCAACTCTATAGCAGCCCTATCAACTCTATTTCAACTTGATTGACTCTTTTTTTTTTAGCTCTATCACATCTATACCAGCTCTATCATCTCTATATCAACTCTATTTTAACTCCATCTCTCTTCCATATAAACTCTGTATCAACGGATCATCTCGATTGTAAGTCCCTGTTGGTGGAAGATTTAACTCCCAACATACAATTAAAATAAACTACACTCCTTCAGTTCACAGTACTCCTTGCAAATATCGAATTTTATTTGTATTAACATCTTGTCAATATATCTCTTTGTTGTTGCTCTCGATTCGTTGACATATGGATGAATCTCAGAATACATTTTGGGCTATGTTTATTTTAGTTACATTGGAGTTTAATGTTACATTTATTGTGTAAATGCCACTGCAGATAGATCACAACACTTACTGGCTGACAAGTTTGACTAAATACACAACACTTACTGGCTGACAAGTTTGACTAAATACACAACACTTACTGGCTAGACAAGTTTGACTAAATACACAACACTTACTGGCTGACAAGTTTGACTAAATATACAACACTTACTGGCTGACAAGTTTGACTAAATACACAACACTCACTGGCTGACAAGTTTGACTAAATACACAACACTTACTGGCTGACAAGTTTGACTAAATACACATCACTTACTGGCTGACAAGTTTGACTAAATACACAACACTCACTGGCGAGACAAGTTTGACTAAATACACAACACTTACTGGCTGACAAGTTTGACTAAATACATAACACTTACTGGCTAGACAAGTTTGACTAAATACATAACACTTACTGGCTAGACAAGTTTGACTAAATAGATAACACTTACTGGCTGACAAGTTTGACTAAATACACAACACTCACTGGCGAGACAAGTTTGACTAAATACACAACACTTACTGGCTGACAAGTTTGACTAAATACACAACACTTACTGGCTAGACAAGTTTGACTAAATACATAACACTTACTGGCTGACTAGTTTGACTAAATACATAACACTTACTGGCTGACAAGTTTGACTAAATACATAACACTTACTGGCTAGTCAAGTTTGACTAAATACACAACACTTACTGGCTGACAAGTTTGACTAAATACATAACACTTACTGGCTGACAAGTTTGACTAAATACATAACACTTACTGGCTAGACAAGTTTGACTAAATACATAACACTTACTGGCTGACTAGTTTGACTAAATACATAACACTTACTGGCTGACAAATTTGACTAAATACATAACACTTACTGGCTAGACAAGTTTGACTAAATACACAACACTTACTGAATGACAAGTTTGACTAAATACATAACACTTACTGGCTGACAAGTTTGACTAAATACACAACACTTACTGGCTGACAAGTTGGACTAAATATATAACACTTACTGGCTAGACAAGTTTGACTAAATACATAACACTTACTGGCTGACAAGTTTAACTAAATACACAACACTTACTGGCTGACAAGTTTGACTAAATACACAACACTCACTGACGAGACAAGTTTGACTAAATACACAACACTCACTGGCTAGACAAGTTTGACTAAAGACACAATACTTACTGGCTAGACAAGTTTGACTAAATACACAACACTCACTGGCGAGACAAGTTTGACTAAATACACAATACTTACTGGCTGACAAGTTTGACTAAATACACAACACTCACTGGCGAGACAAGTTTGACTAAATACACAATACTTACTGGCTAGACAAGTTTGACTAAATGCACAATACTTACTGGCTAGACAAGTTTGACTAAATACACAATACTTACTGGCTAGACAAGTTTGACTAAATACACAACACTTACTGGCTAGACAAGTTTGACTAAATACATAACACTTACTGGCTGACTAGTTTGACTAAATACACAACACTTACTGGCTGACTAGTTTGACTAAATACACAACACTTACTGGCTAGACACGTTTGACTAAATACACAACACTTACTGGCTAGACAAGTTTGACTAAATACACAATACTTACTGGCTGACAAGTTTGACTAAATACACAACACTTACTGGCTGACAAGTTTGACTAAATACACAACACTTACTGGCTGACTAGTTTGACTAAATACATAACACTTACTGGCTGCCAAGTTTGACTAAATACACAACACTTACTGGCTGACAAGTTTGACTAAATACACAATACTTACTGGCTAGACAAGTTTGACTAAATACACAACACTCACTGGCTAGACAAGTTTGACTAAATACACAACACTTACTGGCTTGACACGTTTGACTAAACACACAACACTTACTGGCTGACAAGTTTGATTAAATACACAACACTTATTGGCTGACAAGTTTGACTAAATACATAACACTTATTGGCTGACAAGTTTGACTAAGTACACAACACTTATTGGCTGACAAGTTTGACTAAATACACAACACTTATTGTCTGACAAGTTTGACTAAATACACAACACTTATTGGCTGACAAGTTTGACTAAATACACAACACTTACTGGCTGACAAGTTTGACTAAATACACAACACTTACTGGCTGACTAGTTTGACTAAATACATAACACTTACTGGCTGACTAGTTTGACTAAATACACAACACTTACTGGCTGACTAGTTTGACTAAATACATAACACTTTCTGGCTTGACACGTTTGACTAAATACACAATACTTACTGGCTGACAAGTTTGACTAAATACACAACACTTACTGGCTTGACACGTTTGACTAAATACACAATACTTACTGGCTGACTAGTTTGACTAAATACATAACACTTACTGGCTTGACACGTTTGACTAAATACACAATACTTACTGGCTGACAAGTTTGACTAAATACACAACACTTACTGGCTAGACAAGTTTGACTAAATACACAACACTTACTGGCTGACAAGTTTGACTAAATACACTATACGTTCTTCAACTGCTCATTTGTATTGTAGTATCTACACAAGGCGATCGCAAGTTTTGATTGATAAAGTTTCTTATATTGAGCCTGTTCGATGTAATGCTTTCAACAAAAGACAATCACAAAGTTTGATTGATAAGATCTCGTCTAAGGTTGTGGATCAATGTGCTGGTACCAACACAAGACAATGGCAATTTTTGATTTGATAAAATTAGACTCAAGTCAACTGATATCAAATGTCAATACCTTAACTCCCATTGACCTAAGAAATTTGACTCAAGTCAACTGATATCAAATGTCAATACCTTAACTCCCATTGACCTAAGAAATTTGACTCAAGTCAACTGATATCAAATGTCAATACCTTAACTCCCTGTGACGTATCAATAACACAAGTGTCTGATGGACTGAGATCGATAATCGCCGTGTTTGATTGGCGTGGCCCTAAGACAGGGGACTTAATTCTTCGTCTCATCTAAGCCCTGGCGTCTCCTGGTGACCTTTAAGTTCCGTGAACGCCGGAAGGTCAGAAAAATTTAGAACTTAGCAGAGCCTGTATTTATCTTTAAGCCTCTGGGCTTAAATGTGGATTTTGTAACTTGAAAATACAGTTGTGTTTCCAGTTGTAGAAAAGTTGTATCAATTTTATCATCCTCGTTGGAGAACTTCATTTTCCCGCTTTCTGCAAGTGTCAATCAGACGCGAAAAAAAACAACAACTACTGAAAAAAGCTAAAATCTTGTAGCCGTTGACAATTCGGGCTTTCCTGTTACATTTCATTCAAAAAAGCATACGTTATAAATAAGCTACAGTCATGACTTGCAAGAAAAGTCATTTTTCATTGACGTTGTCCCAAACCCGAATACCTCGTTGGAATGTTCATTGAGATACACATCACGGCCACAAACTGCAACATTTTGGACGTTAACGATCAGATACGCCCATCAACTGTCTCCATGTGAGCTGTCCTGGCTGTCCAAGCTGTTGTGAGGACAGCTCTGTGGCCCCTTTTCATGTTAGCGAGCTCTGACAGCCCGCGTGATTTAAGACCTAATAAAACGTGACCGACAGAACGTGACATGCTCTACGTTTCTATGAGGTAATTTGAATATGACTTATCAACGTTCAACCGTTCCATGAGATCGTTTAACCCAGGGTTAACTATTGTGAACCCTTGATTCAACGAAGATATGTCAATGTTCAACTCTTGTATAAGTTGTTCTTCTTTAGTTTTATTTTGGCTTGTACCTGGTTTGTATTAACTGTTGAAGTAGGATTCTGGTTTTAAAAAAATAATTCCAAGCTTAAAACATTAAAAAGGTATATATGTATGAGCCCAGGGTTGGTCAGGTTGGGAACCACTTATAGCGTACTTTTTTTCTGCTGTTTTTAATGAAAAGAATATATGCAAAAAATTTCAAGGGTAAAAATGAAAATAAAAAAATTGAAAGAAAATACGAATTGATTTTTTCCGATTCTTGATGTCACTTCCGGTGTTTTCACGCACAGAAAATAACTTCCGTTGGAATTCAGACTGGCGGGATTAATCAGTTGGAATCAATTTTGATCCCCTAAATCCCGACCCCAGCAGTAATGAACCAGTAGCTGTAGTTTTACCATATATTCAATTAAAATCTCTTTGTATATATATTATTTATAAGATTAAGACTTTAACTATAGCGGTCCTACAGGAGATAGGTTTTCAGTTCGCACACTTATCCTACGAGTTGGGCTGTTGAATTGTTTAGACAATTTTTGTACATTTATTTAATTTATATAACTATTTATTTATTTGTTTGACGTGCGATCCAAGCAAATGTTGTTTATGATTAAAAACTGCATGTTGATTTGTAATGTTTTCTAAATTGTTCTTATCTTATCTGTAACAGACGCTTCCTCTATACATAATATTTTTGTGTCCTACGTTTACCAATTGTTGGTGTTTAGTCTCCCATTCTTATTAGAGTTTTAAATGATAAAAAAGTGTTGGCTTTCCTGGTTTCTTCAGGCAACCCATTCCACTCCCGTATACCGGACTGAAAGAAAGAAAACTTGTATGTGTTTGTTCTTGCATATGGAATAAGAAAGGTGTTTTTATCCTTATGTCTATCTGATGTTGTATTAAGTCTTATCTATGTTGTATTTCTAAATTAGAATTAATTGCTTTATGCATAATAATGAATTTACTCTTGGTTTTTATATCCTTTAGTATTTCATGGTCTAATGATTTGACTAATGGTGTTACTCTTGTCAGATTTGAAGATGCTCCAGTAATGAATCAGGCAGCTCTTTTTGGAATTTGTTCTAACTTATCAATATTTTCTTTGGGGGATGGGTCCCATACAGAAGGAGCATATTCTATTTAAGGTTTAAGCATGGTGAGGTAGCATTTTAGTTTTTTTAAAAATCTTTATTACATTTGCAAAAGTTTCTTTTTATAAATCCTAAGGTTTTGTTTGACATGGGGATTACATGACGGTTTCTCATTTATTATGGCTCCTAAGTATTTTGCATCTTTAATTTGGGTTAGTACTTTTCCATGAATGAAGTATTTAGAATTAATTAGATTCTTTTTTTTTACTCTTAGCAGTTGACACTTTTCTGGGTGAAAAGACATACTCCAGTCGTTTTATTAATTGATCGCTGTCCTTATGTAAAAGTTTGTTTCTTGTTCTGACTTAATTGTTCTATAGATTATACAATCATCATCAAATAACCTAACTTTGTTCCTGTTGAGATATTTTGGGTAAATCATTAATATAAATTAAAAAGAGTTAGGGACCTAGCACAGTTCCTTGTGGAACTCCTAAGTTGACCTTTATTGGTGCAGATTTAGATCCACTAATTATTACGGTTTGCTCCCTACCCAATAGGAAATCTTGGATTCAGTGATGTAAGGGAACTGAGATTCCCAAGTATTTAAGTTTTTTAAGTTAACTAAGGTGGTGAATTTTCTCAAATGCTTTGGAAAAGTCTAGTAATATTATATCTATTTGATCATTAATGTCTAAGCCCTTTGATAGTTCATCTGTTTGACATATTAATTGTGTTTCACATGATCTGTTTTTTTCTAAATCTGTGTTTATGTGGGCTTTGGGCATTATATTTTTCAAGGTGGTTAATTGTTCTACTATATATTATGTGTTCTAGTAATTTACAGGTGATACTTGTAAGTGATTACAGGTCTGTAATTACCGGGGTCTGATTTATCGACTTTCTTAAAGAGTGGAGTTTCATTGGCTAATTTCCAATCCTGGGGCACTTTACACTGGTTTGATGCTTTAAATAATGTTTTAATGCAAAGACGTTTACAATTAAATTTCAAATTTATCACTTTATTTATCATTTTATTTTTTTTTAAAATTATACTGATCAATTAAAAGTTGCAATTATAATTGATAGTTTCAAAATGTCAGTTATAATTGATAGCTTCAAAATGTCAGTTATAATTGATAGCTTCATAATGTCAGTTATAATTGATAGCTTCAAAATGTCAGTTATAATTGATAGCTTCAAAATGTCAGTTATAATTGATAGTTTCAAAATGTCAGTTAAAATGCATTCGCTCATCTCCTTGCAAACGTCATTTTTCACTTAATACATTTTATCCTTTAAAATATTATTTTAAAATAAACTTTCACCATTTTGGTTTTGTTTTGTTTTGGTTTTTTTTAGAGCTTTTTTACAACCTTCGACTCTCTATGATCATGGTGTCTTCCTATCTTGTCATGGTGCCTCTCTGTGATGACCTTGTCATAGTGCCTCCCTGTGATGACCTTGTCATAGTGCCTACCTGTGATGCCAAGGAGGGGTAGTATCTCTGGTGGGGGGACACGTCGTACTCTCTAGGGGGTAGTTCTCCCACCCTTGGTCCCCACTTGACACTCAGCTCTCACCAGTGGCTCCCAGTAACTGTAGCGTGCGCAGTGGCCACACCCCGGACAACATCTTCGACTGGCTGGCTAAACCTGGTGAGGGTAGCCGTCGGGTCTCAAACCCTCGGTGATCTAGGTATGTCTACCTGTGCACGTGAAGACTGGACTCGATGGACTGAGCGGAGGAACCACAAGATGGTCAACGGTCAAGAAGGCGAGTCTCAGCAAAGTGTGGTGGAACGCTAAGGGCATGACAAGACAGAGAGGACATCATGGCCATCCACTGCACCCATCACCAGCCGTCTCGACTCTGTCGTGCCACTGGATCATGATGGTCTCGGGCGAGAGAGTGAGATCGACGAACTGCGCAACTCTTTCTCACTTAAATCCAAGTCACCGCGCAAGTCACTTTTTTCATCCATCCCATCCCATAACTCACCTCACCACCAAGTCCTGTGGCGACAGGCAAGCGACGAAGCGGCAGGTGTGGGTACACTGGGAGCCGTAGCCGCGACCCTACACACAGGCGACCCAGGGTATTGGGTCGTTCTTCACCGACACGGAGCAGAGGTGGAGTCCGGCAGCCCCCTGGGTGACTGAGCAGCCCTTTTTAGGAATGCACTGCTCACCTCCATGGCATGAGGAAGGGGCTAGAAAAGGTGCCCTAAACATTGCCTGCTCCAGCCTTCCCTAGCCAGCTTACCGCGGCTGGTGGGGACCCTATACCAGCGGTCGAAATATAAAAAAGAAATTGAGGATAGTTCCTCTCACATTGGGCGCATGGAATGTGCACACCCTCCTGGACAGAGATGATGCAAATAGACCTCAGAGGAGAACAGCCCTGATTGGTAAAGAACTCGCCAGGTATAATATAGACATCGCAGCCCTGAGCGAGACAAGGCTTGCGGGCGAAGGAGAGCTCTGTGAAAAAGGCTCAAGCTACACATTCTTCTGGAGTGGCAGACCCAACGAGGAGCGGCGTGAAGCAGGAGTTGTCTTTGCGGTGAGGACAACCCTTGTGGGAAAAATGGCTGGACTACCGAAGGGACTGAATGACAGGCTCATGACCATGAAACTTCCACTGTTAGCTGGTAAGAAGCATGTCACCATCATCAGTGCATACGCCCCAACCATGACCAACCCAGATGAAGTCAAGGCAAAGTTTTACGAAGAACTTCACACACTCATTGCCGACGTTCCAAAGGAGGACAAGCTCATCTTGCTAGGTGACTTCAACGCAAGAGTTGGCAAGGACTACTGTGCCTGGGAGGGAGTACTTGGACACCATGGAGTGGGCCAATGCAACAGCAATGGCCTTCTTCTGCTTCAGACTTGTGCTGAACATGAACTGCTAATCACCAACACGATCTTCCGCCTCCCTACCCGCAATAGGACATCATGGATGCACCCCCGCTCGAAGCACTGGCATCTTATTGACTATGTCATCGTTAGGAAGAGGGACAGACAGGATGTAAGAGTGACCAAGTCCATGTGCGGTGCTGAATGCTGGACAGACCACCGCCTCATCCTCTCCAAGCTCAACATTCGTATTCAGCCTAAACGGCGCCCGCAAGGGAAGAAGGCCCCCAAACGGCTGAATGTTGCCAAGCTGAAGACCAC
>MUZC01003771.1:444330-457667 GCA_002072015.1 Radix auricularia
CATGTCTCAGACCAATGTCTCTAATACCCCATGCCATGTCTCCGACCAATGTCTCTAATACCACGTGACATGTCTCAGACCAATGTCTCTAATACCACGTGACATGTCTCAGACTAATGTCTCTAATACCACGTGACATGTCTCTGACCAATGTCTCTAATACCACGTGACATGTCTCAGACCAATGTCTCTAATACCACGTGACATGTCTCAGACCAATGTCTCTAATACCCCATGCCATGTCTCAGACCAATGTCTCTAATACCCCATGCCATGTCTCAGACCAATGTCTCTAATACCACGTGACATGTCTCAGACCAATGTCTCTAATACCACGTGACATGTCTCATACCAATATCTCTAATACCCCATGCCATGTCTCAGACCAATGTCTCTAATACCACGTGACATGTCTCAGACCAATGTCTCTTATACCCCATGCCATGTCTCAGACCAATGTCTCTAATACCACGTGACATGTCTCAGACTAATGTCTCTAATACTACGTGACATGTCTCAGACTAATGTCTCTAATACCACGTGACATGTCTCAGACCAATGTCTCTAATACCACGTGACATGTCTCAGACTAATATCTCATGTTGTTATCTTGCGCGCTCCCTGTTCCAACAAACTTAGGCATATTTTAACGATAGTTCTCCACTCATTTCTCCTCTACAGACAACTGAACATTGTCATGTTAATTTAATAGATTTTTTACTGCGACTCCCTCGGTGTGTTATACTTTCCTGTAATTTATTTTTATCTCCGACTTTGACGATGATATAACGCATGTCATTCAACAATTGCCCAATTTAAAAAAACAAAACTGACACAAAGCGACTTGAGATTGACTAGACTTACGCAATGAGACAAAAGCTTGTGGGGGGAGGGGGTGGGGGGAGAAGGACCAGGTGTTTACTCAAGATTTGACTTTGTGCAGTCGCCGTGTCCTGGGATTATGCAGATCAGTTTCCTGCCAGTCAAACTTTAAGTCCAGCGGATTAGTTCTAAGTCCAGGGCTTATATCTCATCGATTTGTTTAAAGTTGAACACTTACGTTCGAAATGTTATACCTAATTTTTTTTTTAGCTGTCTCACAAATTCACAAATAGATTATTCTTATGCAAATGTCCATTTCAAATTGTTTATATTTAGCGTTTTTAGTGTTTATGTTTTGTCAGATAATACTAAGTGTGTTGTTAAAGTTGCTATAGTTACTGTACCTGAAACAGTTTGCATCAATGTGAATTTCTCGTATTCTAAACAGATCTGTTTCAATATCTAAAGCTACAAACAGATGTGTATAGAAATATCAAAACTGCTTTTTTTTTGTTGTTGTTGTTTTCATCATTATAAAACACATTTACATCTAGTTATTTCAACACATTTATATCGAAAGCAGGAAGCAAAATTTACAACTAACGATAGCAACAAATTTATATATAGTTATATCAACACATTTACATCGAAAGTAGGAGCAAAATTCACAACTAGCGATAGCAACAAATTTACATCTAGTTATAACAACACATTTAATTGGAAAGTAGGAAGAAAAAAATTACAACTAGCGATAGCAACACATTTACGTCTAGTTATAACAACACATTTAATTGGAAAGTAGGAAGAAAAAAATTACAACTAGCGATAGCAACACATTTACGTCTAGTTATAACAACACATTTAATTGGAAAGTAGGAAGAAAAAAATTACAACTAGCGATAGCAACACATTTACGTCAACTAGCGATANATGACTTCCCGTTATCTTTTATTCAAGCACCCATGCAGATCGCATCGGCAGAAACTTGTGTTCATAAAATTAACGGAATTTTTCATAATCCAGTGCATAATTTTAAATATACATAAACCATTACCTGGTAAACGTCTTTTCAATATTTAATTTCACTTTTAGCAATGTATGAAATAAATTGTTATTTCACAACTAATACAAACACACAGTCACACGCACATACAGACGCACATACATACATACACATAAACACACTCGCACACATGCATATTCACACAATCGCATTATAATCAAGATAAATGTAACATCAAATAAATCAATACAATAAAAGCTTCATGACGCCACTAAATTGTTTTTTTTTTACGGCGCGCAAAACCAAACCCCTCTGTTAATCTCAAACCCAAAATCATTATGATTTTACGTCTATATTTTCAATTTTAAAAAAGTTAGCAAGAGTTGCGTGGTATAGGGGCTTCACACACACACACGGACGGAAATGTGCTTAGGCGCATTATTATATAGATGCTACGTTAGCCATTAAACTCGTGACAGGAAACTTAACAATAAAACAATAGAAAACAAAGAATGCCGACGACAGCAATAATGAATTAAGTAAACTTTTCCGGGTTGGAATAATGTTCTGAAGAAGGTTTAAGTTTGGTTCTAAATTATCGATTTATTAACTTGTTTTTTACTTTTATCTAACATTTCTTTTTTTATGTGTGTGAGTGTGTGTGTGTGTGTGTGTGTGTGTGTGTGTGTGTGTGTGTGTCTGTGTGTGTGTGTGTTGAGATTTAACTTATCTGTTACTGTTACAGATGATCTTGGCCTTATTGGGTACCCTGCATAATTTGGGATGGCGTAATTTTTAATGTAAAATAAAATTTCGGAGACTCATTTGGGGGCCCCCTTCAAGTAGGGATCCGGGGGGACTCTCGAATTTTGCCCCCCTCCCTAGCTACGCCCCTGTGTGTTTGTGTGTGTGTGTGTGTGTGTGTGTGTGTGTGTGTGTTTGTGTGTGTGTGTTTATAAGAGTAACTGATCTTACACAAACTCACACGTTAAAGACATTATATACAACTAGCGATGACGAAAAACAGATAACTATTAAAGCAACTTTCGAGAACGATAGCTACTAGATCGCATCCGGGCAAAGCAGCGACTGTCAAAACAGCGACCGTCAAAACAGCGACTTCAAAACAGCGACTGTGTCAAAACAGCGACGGTCAAAACAGCGACCGTTAAAATAGCGACTTTATCAAAACAGCGACTGTATCAAAAAATCATGTTAAGCCTGGTCCCTATTGGAATGCAGGTTTTTTGTAGAGAAGGGACAATATAAAATTAAATACAATCAACTGGAGGTGTGTATAAATAAATGTTGGTGTTTTAAAGAGTGCATACACAGTGTCAGGTCATACAGGGCCTACAAGATCAAGCAATGCAGCAGGAATGACTTGGGAACGATGACATGGGAACGATGACTTGGGAACGATGACTTGGGAATGATGACTTGGGAACGATGACTTGGGAACGATGACTTGGGAACGATGACTTGGGAATGATGACTTGGGAATGATGACATGGGAACGACGACCTGGGAACGATGACTTGGGAACGATGACTTGGGAATGATGACTTGGGAACGATGACTTGGGAACGATGACCTGGGAACGATGACTTGGGAACGATGACTTCAGAACGATGACTTGGGAACGATGACTTGGGAATGATGACTTGGGAATGATGACTGGGAAAGATGACATGGGAACGATTACTAGGGAACACAAATGGCCTTTTTTCCATTTCTAGAAATCGTTAACTTGTGGCGATGTCTGTACTACATATCCCCCGGTCCGTACGTTTAATACGTGGGGCTCTCACGAACAAAACCAAACCGTCCAGGATATTTGAGAACCGCTTTGATTTTCATTTCACGTGCAACACATTGTTCTTGGCATTTCCGGGTAAGCAACTCCCCACTGCGAGAACACCTGGTTGTTTCCCTTTTAGTGGTTACCTGCTCGCCTCCTTTCAGAAGACACCTGCTTGCCTCCCCGCGGTAGTCACGTGACGGCCATCAAAGAAAAGAATATGGGAATGAGATGTGTGTGTGTCAGGGATGTCTAGAGGGGGTGTCAACAGCATCTGTGCGGGGCGTCGACAACAACTGCGTGGGGTGTAAATAACGGATGAGTTATGATGTAAATAACTGCTGTGTTATGATTTAGATAACGTCTGTGTAACGATTTGAATAACGGCTGTGTGTGATGTATGTAGCGGCTGTGTTATGATGCAAATAATGACAGTGCTTGTGGGTATAAACGACGGGTGTATTTTGATATCAGTAATGGCCGTGTTTCGGTGTTTATAACGGAAACGTTAATTGTCACCTTTGTGTCTGGAAAGCTAAATGATTTAATTTTAAGCTCGATCAAGGAAATTTATTCTGAAAATTTTAAACAATTAGATCACTTTAAAAAAAAAAAAAAAAAAAGATTTTATTTTGTTTCATCCTTTTTGAATGTCTCTTTGCGCTTTATATTTGACTTTTTGTGATATCTTAAATCACGTGTGGGTCTACTAACGATAGCTTTTGTGCAAAGTTCATTTTTTAAAATAAATTTTTATAAATAATTTTTAAAAATTCTTTTTAAAAACTAATCCTAGGCTAAAGAGACTTAATCAAATTAAGAAAAAAAAACATCAACATTACATCCTTGGATGACGTTGTATCCGGGAAGATTTTTTTGTGATTAAAATTGTGCCCCCAATCCGAAGACGTGTAGCCAATGGCTTACGTTTTTACAGACTTCCTGTCGCTAATTGCGTCCACGGAGATCGGAGTAGCTTTGGATGTTTCACTTTTCATTGAGCTCAGTGTGAGAGAGCGTTTCTCTCTTTTTGTGTTCTAACAGCTGATTACACGTCATTGTTTTACGTTTTATTTTATTGCTGGTGGGGTGGGAGTGGGGGGGGGGAGGAAGGGGAATGCTTGATTGGTCAGGTTTGGACTTGAAGGTTGTGAAGGGTGAAAGGGGTGGGTTGGGTTAGGTTTATAAAGGGTGAGAGGGTGGGTTAGGTTAGGGTTGTAAAGGGTGAGAGGGGTGGGTTAGGTTTGGGTTGTAAATGGTGAGAGGGTGGGTTAGGTTAGGGTTGTAAAGGGTGAGAGGGTGGGTTAGGTTAGGGTTGTAAAGGGTGAGAGGGTGTGTTAGGTTAGGGTTGTAAAGGGTGAGAGGGTGGGTTAGGTGAGGGTTGTAAAGGGATGGACTTGATGTAGGGGAGCTTTGTGGGGTATTATACTTGTAAATGGTGGCGTATGTTTTTAAAGCGTTTTATTTAATTTTTATTTAAAAGATACTTTAAACAATAATAGAAAAAAGAAATTCCCATTTTCTCGAGACTAAATTTTACAATTAGATCTATGTGACGAAGAAGAAACAACCAAAATGATACGATTTCGTTGAAACTATAAAAAAACAAAACTAAGTGTGTTCCCGGTCTACATTCCTACTTGAAAGAATCGATTCAAGATCTGAACTATCAAATTGTAAGACTGGACGCCTAATCGTCATAGATCAGTGTTAGTCTGACTAGTGCTGCAATATTTCTGAGCCTTTGAAAATCTATTTAGTACCTAATGAGGTCAAGGCTATGAAATATTGCCAGGGGCGGTGATGAAGGAAACAGAGATTACAGCATGTAGGTACGCCTTGAAGCCCGCAGATGTTTTCTGGCAAATGCTTTTAAGTTGCAGATGTTCTTGTAATTACTTCCCTTGTAAAATATGGTCCTGTAGTTATTTCCCTAGTAAAATATGGTTTTGTAGTAATTTATCTTTGTAAAATATGGCCTTTTAGTTATTTTCTTTATAAAATATGATTTATTTATTTCCTTTTTAACATATGTTCTTGTAGTTGGTTCCTTTGTAATAGATTTCCATGTGGCTAGTTCACTGCTAAAAGATGTTATTGTACTTAGGGGCCGCCCATAAAGTACGTCACGCTCCAGAGGGGGGGAGGGGTGTAAGAAAATGTGACAGTTTGTGACAGGTGGGAGGGGGGTGTCCGGCCATTTTTTACGTCACGGTGTTTTATGTTAACTTTTAATTATTTTGTTAGTAAAAAATATTTTTTTTAACGAAAATGTTTCGTACTTGGGGGGGGGGGTCTGAGATTTGTGACAGTTTGTGAAAGGGGAAGGGTGGGGGGAGTTAAAAATGGTCAAAAATAGCATGACATACTTTATGGACGGACCCTTAGTCACTTGTGCTATTGTTTCAGCTTTTTTGTTTTGGAACGACCTTGTGGCGGAAGTTATTAAATTACTGTTAAGATTTTGTTGTTTTCTTTAACGCGATATGTTATTGAGGGACATCTTCTAGTTACAGCTAGATAGGGCTGATAAAAATAACGATTAATTTCCCGATTAATCGGTAAAAATTTTATCGATTAAAATTATTATTAAATTGAAGAGGTTGTTGTAAATATTTTTACGATTTATTTATAGTTAATCAGTGAGTAGTTTGCTTTTTTTATGTACAAACTTCTCCATTTTAAAAAAAAGATGTTCCACGTGTAAACTTTAAAATGAGCTCTTAAATATAATTTTTTTAAAATGTTTATTGCCTGTTTTTGTTATTTCCCTTGAAATGATTAGTTTAATGACGTCATACATCTTATTTTTAGCTTAATCTAAATTGTCGATTAATTATTCGGTGATTTTTCAAAAGTTTACGATTAAATTTAAATTAATCGTTAACAGCCCTACGGCTAGATGATTTTTATTGTTGAAGTTCTTGTTACAGGCTTATGTTTTGTGTAAAAGTCTCTCTTTGTGGACATAGATTCTAATTGTCAAGTGGCAGCATTTCTTATCGATGATATTTCTGTACTATGTGGTATATGTTAGCTTTGGTTAACATTTTTTCTTCTGGTTATGATATCCTTCAAAAAAACAACAACAAAAAATTATCTTGGGCTATAACGGTAGATAACTGGATGGTGAAGAATTTCGGATGGATTGGTGGACGGTTGGATAGATTCCCTCCCCTTTTCGCCGGCTTTTCATCAGCCTTCTGTGCCTCGTGGTTCTGTCCACGGAGCCATCAGCAGAGCAAATTGGCGAGTAATGGAACAAGGTGACCTTAGGGCAGTCCCTTCATTCCAAGCCTGTCTTCCCCCTCAAGGTTATTTGGTTGGGGGGAGGGGGGAGCAATACCCATTTCCTATACGGAGAAAACACCCGGATATTCAACGTCATGCCGTCACTACTACAAGTTTTAACTGTCACTATTGTCAAATACAGTTGTTAGCTGTCAATATTGTCAAATATCATTGTTAGCTGTCACTATTGTCAAATACCATTGTTAGCTGTCACTATTGTCCAATACAATTGTTAGCTGTCACTATTGACAAAAACAATTGTTAGCTGTTACTATTGTCAAATACAATTGTAGGCTGTCACTATTGTCATATACCAATTTTAACTGTTAGATTCATTCCCTAGAATAGTAATACTAAAAGAGACTTGTTGAAGAATTCAATACTTTAAAAAGTGAATTCAATACTATTTAAAGTGAATTCAATACTATAAAAAGTGAATTCAACACTATTTAAAGTGAATTCAATACTATAAAAAGTGAATTCAATACTATTTAAAGTGAATTCAATACTATTTAAAGTGAATTCAATACTATTAAAAGATAATTCAATGCTATAAAAAGTTAACTCAATACTATAAAAAGTGAATTCAATACTATTAAAAGTGAATTCAATACTATTTAAAGTGAATTTAATACTCTAAAAAGTGAATTCAATACTATTTAAAGTGAATTCAATACTATTTAAAGTGAATTCAATACTATTTAAAGTGAATTCAATACTATTTAAAGTGAATTCAATAATATTAAAAGTGAACTCAATACTATTCAAAGTGAACTCAATACTATTAAAAGTGAATTCAATAATATAAAAGTGAATTCAATACTATTAAAAGTGAATTCAATACTATTTAAAGTGAACTCAATACTATTAAAAGTGAATTCAATAATATAAAAGTGAATTCAATACTATTAAAAGTGAATTCAATAATATAAAAGTGAATTCAATACTATTTAAAGTGAACTCAATACTATTAAAAGTGAATTCAATACTATTTAAATTGAGCTCAATACTATTAAAAGTGAATTCAATAATATAAAAGTGAATTCAATACTATTAAAAGTGAATTCAATACTATTTAAAGTGAACTCAATACTATTAAAAGTGAATTCAATACTATTTAAAGTGAACTCAATACTATTAAAAGTGAGCTCAATACTATTAAAAGTGAATTCAATACTACTAAAAGTGAATTCCATACTTTTAAAAGTGAATTCAATACTATTAAAAGTGAATTCAATACTATTTAAAGTGAACTCAATACTATTAAAAGTGAGCTCAATACTATTAAAAGTGAATTCAATACTACTAAAAGTGAATTCCATACTTTTAAAAGTGAATTCTATTCTATTAAAAGTTAAATAAATCCTATAAAATTTAATTCAATACTTGTTGCATGGCTCGCCATTTTCCACAAAGTAAACATATTTCGGAAAGGATAACGATAATAAAGGAACAAGCTATAAGAACTCTAGTGAGCTTTTAAACGCAATTTCTAAAAAGAATTTCTGATATTTTTATTCAAGTGAAATCATTCTAGATGACATTAAAAGTCGTTTCCAATCAGTAATTTAGAAACTTAGCGAAATATGACGTAATAGGGGTCGTCCATAAAGTACTTCACGCTATTTTCGACAATTTTGAACTCCCCCCCTCCCCCCTGTCACAAACTGTCACAAATCACGGACCCTCCCCCCACCCCAAAAGTACGTCACACTTTCGTACAAAAAATATTTTTCATTAACAAAATAATTAAAATTTAACATTAAAAAACCGTTACGTCACAGATGGCCGGACTTCCCCTGTCACAAACTGTCACACTTACTTACACCCCCTCCCCGTGTCACAAACTGTCACACTTACTTACACCCCCTTCCCCTCTGGAGCGTGACGTACTTTATGGACACCACCATATCCACTCACGCTACATCACACCAAGAATGTGTCAATATAATGCGCAACAGTTAAACATTAGCATTCACAAAGCGGGAAAACTCCATTAACTATCATTCTAGATTAAATTAAAAGTCATTTCAAATCAATTATTTTGAAAATAAACAAAACAATTGCTTTCAAATATAGATGCTAAACTTACAGGAGTGGAACGTAAAGACATTTTTCAAAAAAATTAGCTATCGTTTGGCGGTTATTTCAACCCAACGGATGTTATTTTTTGCGAGAAATTGACAAAATACTGAATTTTATTTTAAAATTATCCAGAAAATCAAATATATTTTTCGGTATTTTTTGGCCCTTGCACGTCCTTGAGACCTGCTTTACATATTTGCAATAGACCAAAACCCTCGATATGGTATGGTTCAGCAGGAGTTGCTGGATCAAGCTCTACAGATATTTCAAAAATATAAACGCAATTTTTTTCCCACGAGAAATAGCGTTTAAAAATGACAAACTTTAAGAAGTTTTTATTGCTGTCACCAAGATATTTTTTTTTAAATGTTTCTTTCTTCCTTTAATTTCTTGTAAGTTTAAATCCTGCAGGCGCATTTCGTGTAGGCAAATAGTGATCTCATGTCCCCACGTAGGCAGATTGTGATGTCATGCCCCAATGTGGGCATATTTTGATGCCATGACCCAAGGTGGGCATATTGTGATGTATTACCCAATGTGGGCATATTGTGATGACATGCCCCAATGTTGGCATATTGTGATGCCATGCCCCTAGGTGGGCATATTGTGATGTATTACCCCAATGTGGGCATATTGTGATGGCATGCCCCAATGTGGGCATATTGTGATGCCATGCCTCAATGTGGGCATATTGTGATGCCATGTGCCAATGTGGGCATATTGTGATGCCATGTCCCAATGTGGGCATATTGTGATGCCATGCCCCAATGTGGGCATATTGTGATGCCATGTCCCAATGTGGGCATATTGTGATGCCATGCCCCAAAGTGGGCATATTATGATGTAATACCCCCATGTGGGCAGATTGTGATGACATGTCTCCACTTGGGAAGATTTTAATTCCATGTCCCTATTTGGGTAAATTGAAATGCCATAAATAAAATACGTTAAAATACGTTATCAATATAGCACCAGCGACCACACCACCTTGATCGTATACCAGAGAGTATCTGGAAGAATTGAATTAGAATTGTACCATTCCATCGGTCCGGTATGGTGCCACGTCTTGTTCCAACCGGATGTGAGCTCGGGTTGACCTTTGAACCCTGCTTGTAGACACGTGATCCAAAGAAATAACAGAAAGATTTTACCAGCAGAGAAACGAGATACAGACATGTTCATATTAAACGCACACGTTCTTTTAGGACAATTTCTTTGAGAGTATGTGAGAAGGTCAAAGTTCACGAACTTAGCGCGTAGCGCGCTGACTGGAATTTCTTTGTGAACACATTTTTTTTCATCATTTCGATTTTTAAAATCCTTTTGTTTCTTTTTAAGGAGAGTGTTTTCGGACAAAGTTGTTTTGTTAAAGATAGGGGGAAAAGTTGTGTTTGAGGAGTGGGGGGCGTTGGGGGAGTCCTGCACTGTTAAGTTCTGCGGCAGTCAAGATGTTCGATGTATGAATGAAGGAGAATGCAGATGTTAAACGAGGGGTCGGGAAACTTTTTGTCGGAGGGAGCCATAAAGCACCACATATTTTGTAAAGAAATTCTGCGAAAGCCATTATTAACTTGACATATTTTGTCTGACTGAGACATTAACACAACATATTTTTTGAAATTGATTCTGTGAGAGCCATGCTTTATGTGTTAAACAAATTCAAGTAGTCTACATGTGTGCATTTCTTATAAATTCAATACTAAAAGTACAACAATGTTTTCTCTGCATTCTTTATAATCACAATAAGGGCTGTTATCGATTAAATTAAATTTAATCGTTAACTTATGAAAAATTACCGATGAATTAATCGACAATTTTGTTAAATTAAAGCTAAAAATAAAAATGTATCACGTCATTAAACTGAAAATTTCAAGGGAGGTAATAAAAACAGGCAAATGATTTTTTTATTGAGTTATTGTTAAAACATAGCAATAAAAATAAGTGAAATAACGTATTTAAGTTTAGGCACTTTGATGAAAATTTCAAATTAATTTTAAAATATAAAAGTAATACAGCTAGATTCTATATAGAAATTATTTGATGATTAACAAAACCATAAAGATCATCTTTTTATCCCAAGTGGTTCAAAAGTTATGATTTTATTTTAAGTCCTCATGGTCGGTTTTTTCACTATGTTGTTTTCCTTCATATTTTGTGCCCTTATAGGGCATTTTTTTTAAGTGTCCATAACTTAAGTACCGGTTTTTAATTTAATTTAATTTTAAGAATATAATATAGTTAGGAAGTATATTTAAATATAAGTAGTTCAATATAATGTCAATGAATTTAAATTTTGTTATGTTAATTAATAAAAAAACAATGTTGTTTTTTTAATATTATTGTCCTTATAAAACAGGTTATTTTAAAGTTTACACATTTGAAGTCTTTACTTTAAATGGAGAAGTTTGTACGTAAATAAAACCTATTATTAATTTTTAATAATTAATTATTTATTAATAAATTGAAGATAAATTTTAAAAACATTTTCTTTAATTTTAATCGTTATTTTATCGATTAAAATTATTTTCATCGATAAAAAATTTACCGATTAATCGAGAAATTAATCGGTAATTTCCGCAGCCCTAATCACAATATAACGCTGTTTTTAAATGCGATTAAAATGTAAATTCTTGTAGATCAAATGAGTCTGAATAATTTATTTTTTTAACTTTTAAAAAAATAATTAAATGTTTGAACATTTGTCTGAGAGCCAGATGCGCCATCAATAGAGCCACATCTGGCGCGCGAGCCATGGTTTCCCGACCCCTGGGCTAGACCTTATGAAAAATAAGACAAGAGGTTAGACCTATGGACAAAAATAAAGAGAAGACAGGGGTTAGACCTATAACAAAATGTAAGGAGAAGACAGAGGTTAGACCTATAGACAAAAATAAAGGTAAGACAGAGGTTAGACCTATAGACAAAAATAAAGGTAAGACAGAGGTTAGACATTTAGACAAAAATAAAGGTAAGACAGAGGTTAGACCTATAACAAAATGTAAGGAGAAGACAGAGGTTAGACCTATAGAAAAATAAAGGTAAGACAGAGGTTAGACCTATAGACAAAAATAAAGGTAAGACAGAGGTTAGACCTTTAGACAAAAATAAAGGTAAGACAGAGGTTAGACCTATAGACAAAAACAAAGGTAAGACAGAGGTTAGACCTATAGACAAAAATAAAGGTAAGACAGAGGCTAGAACTAAAGAAGGTAAATAAGGTTAAAAGAAATACATCAAAACAGTAAGTAGTGGGACAGTGTGGGCGTAAACTTGAATTGTACAGGGACATAGGGGAAAATAAGAGTCAGGAACTGGTCGCAGGGAAAATTAACACAGGAAAAAACGACACAACATGTCATTGAAAAAAAAACATTCTATGCAGAAAGTCAAAGAGAGAATGCTGATAGTTACCGCTAGAGAGGGTTGACCAGAAGAGGGCATATGATATAGAATTATGAGAGGGCATATGATATAGAATGAACGGGAATCTTATATAGAATGCTGAGAGGGCATTTGATATTGAATTATGAGAGGGCATTTGACACAGAATTACGAGAGGGCATTGGATATTGAATTATGAGAGATTATTTGATATAGAATGATGAGAGGGCATTTGATATAGAATGAAGAGAGGGCATTTAATATAGAATGAAGAGATGGCATTTGACATTGAAAGATGAGAGGGCATTTGATATAGAATGGTGAGAGGGCATTTGATATAGAATGATGAGAGGGCATTTGATATAGAATGATGAGAAGGCATTTGATATAGAATGATGAGAGCGCATTCGATATTGAAAGATGAGAGGGCATTTGATATAGAATGAAGAGAGGACATTTGATAGAGAATGAAGAGAGGGCATTTGATATAGAATGATGAGAGGGCATTCGATATTGAAAGATGAGAGGGCATTTGATATAGAATGATGAGAGGGCATTTGATATAGAATGATGAGAGGGCATTTGATATAGAATGATGAGAGGACATTTGATATAGAATGATGAGAGGGCATTTGATAAAGAGAAGAGAGTACAGACATAGGAGGAGGTAGAAGTGAGTAAAACAACAACAACAACGTGTGATATCAAGAGAAGCTAGCAAGCACGAGGAAACAATTGATGACTTCTGCTCTGAACTGAAATCAAAATGGCGAAATGAAAACGTAAAGTTGGCAAAAATTTGAGGACAAAGAGAGAGAAAAAACGTTCCGACCAAAAATTTGAGGACAAAGAGAGAGAGAAAAAAAAACTTTCCGACCAAAAATTTGAGGACAAAGAGAGAGAAAAAAAAACTTTCCGACCAAAAATTTGAGGACAAAGAGAGAGAAAAAAAAA
>MUZC01003771.1:460414-475682 GCA_002072015.1 Radix auricularia
AAAAAAAAAACGTTCCGACCAAAAATTTGAGGACAAAGAGAGAGAGAAAAAACGTTCCGACCAAAAATTTGAGGACAAAGAGAGAGAAAAAAAACGTTCCGACCAAAAATTTGAGGACAAAGAGAGAGAGAAAAAACGTTCCGACCAAAAATTTCAACAAGACAAGATGCTTGAAAAGATGACAGTTATTGCAAGTGACCTGGTCTGTGAGACGATGTGGATCCATATTAGATGAAACCAAGGGTAAGGTCAAATCGACTGAAAAAGCTTTTATTGGAACATTTTAAAAAAATAAAAAGATATTCTCGACTCTTTCCATAGAAGGGGAAGACCAGATGTAACAAAGACCAGTTGTAGCAAAGACCAGACGTAACAAAGACCAGACGTAACAAAGACCAGTTGTAGCAAAGACCAGTTGTAACAAAGACCAGACGTAACAAAGACCAGACGTAACAAAGACCAGATGTAACAAAGACCAGTTGTAGCAAAGACCAGACGTAACAAAGACCAGACGTAACAAAGACCAGATGTAACAAAGACCAGTTGTAACAAAGACCAGTTGTAGCAAAGACCAGACGTAACAAAGACCAGATGTAACAAAGACCAGATGTAGCAAAGACCAGACGTAACAAAGACCAGACGTAACAAAGAACAGATGTAACAAAGACCAGTTGTAACAAAGACCAGTTGTAGCAAAGACCAGACGTAACAAAGACCAGATGTAACAAAGACCAGTTGTAAAAAAGACCAGTTGTAGCACAGACCAGACGTAACAAAGACCAGATGTAACAAAGACCAGTTGTAGCAAAGACCAGACGTAACAAAGACCAGATGTAACAAAGACCAGTTGTAACAAAGACCAGACGTAACAAAGACCAGATGTAACAAAGACCAGTTGTAACAAAGACCAGACGTAACAAAGACCAGACGTAACAAAGACCAGTTGTAACAAAAACCAGATGTAGTAAAGACCGGATATAACAAAGACCACATGTATCAAAGATTAGATGTAACAAAGACCAGACGTAACAAAGACCAGTTGTAACAAAGACCAGTTGTAACAAAGACCAGACGTAACAAAGACCAGATGTAACAGAGACCAGATGTAACAAAGACCAGATTTAACAGAGACCAGATGTAACAAAGACCAGACGTAACAAAGACCAGACGTAACAAGACTAGACGTAACAAAGACTAGACGTAACAGAGACCAGATGTAACAAAGACCAGACGTAACAAAGACCAGATGTAACAAAGGCCAAACGTAACAAAGACCAAACGTAACAAAGACCAAACGTAACAAAGACAACACGTAACAAAGACAAGACGTAACAAAGACCAAATGTACCAAAGACCAGATGTAACAAAGACCAGACGTAACAAAGACCAGAAGTAACAAAGACCAGATGTAACAAACACCAAACGTAACAAACACCAAACGTAACAAAGACCACACGTAACAAAGACAAGACGTAACAAAGACCAAATGTACCAAAGACCAGATGTAACAAACACCAGATGTAACAAAGACCAGATGTAACAAAGCTGAGGTGCAACCAAGGTTTCTTCCTTGCGAAAACCGAAGATTTGAATGGAAGTTTGCATTTATTGGAAACCAATATCTAGCTTCTAAGGTCATTTCTCGTAATTTATTCTGTCAGAATTTTTACAGTAAGAAACACATTTGCAACGAAGTCAAAAGATTTTTTAAAATAAGATCCTTCTTAGCTTTACTCGATACTGGATCATGTAAATGTAATGGTCTGTAATCGATACTCTTTTTAAAAACAAGATCGATTCTTCAGTTCAAGTCGATCTCAGTGTCATGAAAATCCATCCTTGCCCTTAAAATATCCGCCCCTTTTTTCTCCTCCAAACAACGAAAACCAACACTTCCAGTTCCATAATTACACGAAATTCCCACCCCACCCCCCTTCAAACACACATAAAAATACAATAAGTTACCACTACCCACACTATCCCATTCAAGTAGCATACATATCAAACACACATTTATAGGTGAGCCGTCAAAACGGCCCCGTACAATACGGCCCTGACATAACGGCCCCGTACAAAACGGCCCTGACATAACGGCCCCGTACAATACGGCCCTGACATAACGGCCCCGTACAATACGGCCCTGACATAACGGCCCCGTACAATACGGCCCTGACATAACGGCCCCGTACAATACGGCCCCAGATAGTTTGTTTACACTTTCCATCTCAAAATTTACAATTTTTTACATTTCAAGCTTTTGTCAACTTTTTCACCCTTGAAAATTGGCAAAATTGTTAAAATTGTTCTCTTGATGTTATTATATTATCTTGCAGGTTTTCGCATTATTACATCACTTGTGCATACACTCGTATAACTAATCCTCACACTCTCCAATGATAATAATAATAATAATAATAACTGGATCTATACCGGATTTATTTCTTTTTAAAATCCTGCCGGAGCCGCATTTTGCCGGATTAGGAAGTAAAATCCCACGCAGCCCGATTTTTAAAAATTGCCTGGATTCCGTTTTGCCGGAGCAAGAGCCGAAATTCGATACACCCCTAATAATAACAATAGCAATTATGATTATTTGAGAGATTATATTGCGTGGTGCCCCTGGCGGTAGCAAGTCCCTCTGGGTTTAACATGAAAAAAAACGAGTCTTGTTTGTACATATATAATACAAAACATGAATGTCAAAATTAGTGACGTAGATGAAACACATGCGCTTTGTTTATCATTCAAACAACCAAAAATTCAGATTGTAATTTGTGTTAAGCTTGAATAAAAAATGTTTTGAGGGCATCAACAGAAAGATTTGTACGAATGTATCAGTGATTTCAACATTAAATTGCTTTGTAGCACAAAACAGAGATTGACTTACCTAAGATCCGAATATCCACATCTATTGACCCCCATGCCTAACCAGGGATAACGATAAAAAAAACAAAAAAAAAACAAAAAACAGCCATAGATCGCCCTTTAGCCGGAGAGGTATTGACCACCGACACAAAGGTTAACCTCACGCTTCACACCGGCTAAGTCTGTCTACGACCTTCAAGTGGAGACAGACGTAAGGAAGTCAATTGGACGGATGGTTGACCCTAACAATTATCTGAAACCTTCACATTTGGAGGGGGAAAAAAAACAATGGTTCTGGTATTTGGAAACAAGTGGTTGTGTAACTCGCTCTTATAATGTCACTAAGTGTGAGGGAGGTAGAAGTAATGGCGGGATATGTGGGTCAGTGATGTTTTGTGATAATATGAGTGTGAGGGAGGTAGAAGTAACGGCGGGATAAGTGGATCAGTGTTGTTCTGTGATAATAAGAGTGTGATGGTCATAACATTGTTTTGAAAAGGGTCACGCTAATTTCTCACAATATTTTTTGGTCCATTTGATAGAACAGGGTTACGTTTTTGAGTTGGGGTTAGGGTTTGAGTTAAGGTTGGGCTTAGGGTTTGGGTTAAGGTTAGGCTTATGGTTTGGGTTTTAAGGTTAGGCTTAGGGTTTGGGTTAAGGTTAGGCTTAGGGTTTGGGTTAAGGTTAGGCTTAGGGTTTGGGTTAAGGTTAGGCTTATGGTTTGGGTTAAGGTTAGGCTTAGGGTTTGAGTTAAGGTTAGGCTTATGGTTTGGGTTAAGGTTAGGCTTAGGGTTTGAGTTAAGGTTAGGCTTAGGGTTTGGGTTAAGGTTAGGCTTAGGGTTTGGGTTAAGGTTAGGCTTAGGGTTTGGGTTAAGGTTAGGCTTAGGGTTACGATTAGAGTTAACTTTTAAGTTAGCCTTAGGTAGTAGTTAACACCTGGGATTTTGAACTGTGCGTTAAAACACACTAATTGAGTTGACTTATTGAATTGAATTCTTTGAATTTCACCGCAGCTAAGTTTCTTAGTTTCATTTTTTTGTATTGGTTACCTTAACAATCGACCGATTGTGTCGACTTAATGAGTTGACTGATTGTATTGACTTATTGAGTTGACTTTTTGAGCTGACTTATAGAATTAACCCATTGTGTTGACTTATTGAGTTGACTTGTCGATATGCTTTTTGAGTATACTTATTTAGTAGACCTCTAAATTAAAATTACCCAAGAGTACCAAAGACATACGAAATATTTAAATGGCCACGAAATGGCAACATATTTCCTTCAACATGACATCACCATACGCATGTGGCATAGAAAGGACAGCCCCCCTCTGCCCCCTCCCTTCAAATGTGGGAAAGCGTTGTTTGAATTTGAAATGCTGATCTTTTTTTTTGTAGAGTTCGCAACAACTCAATGAATCAAATCTAATGTCATCCTTTTTGAAAAGTTTAGAACCCCCCATCAAAATAATTATTTTCCCGGTTCAGTACTGGTATATCGTGGTCGTGCAAGGATCGGTCTCGTCAGCCATCTGCGCACACATGGGCAAAGCCAGTCCTAGCAACCCTCGGATGACTAGAGTGGTCCTCGTCGACTCGACGGACGAACAACATCGTAGACGTCAATATCAAAATTAACCCTACCGCTGAACATTTATACGAACAATTCATTTATGACAACAAAACCACTTCCTCCCCTCTTTTTGAGAACCCCTAACCAGATTGTCAACATTTGTGACAAATATTGTCACATCTCATAAAGACGTTTGTACTCTGTTTATTGCTAATCAATAACTTCTCCTAATCAAACTGGTCTGTGTCTCCCTATTACCACGGTTTTTTTCATCTTTGACAAAGTTCTTCAGAAGATAGTTCAATGGTGCATTGGGTCTTTACGGTCTGTCCAGTGGGCCAGGGGTTGATTGGGCATGCAGGGGCGGGGAGGGTTAATGCAACTGAAAAATATGTTCTCTGTGTGGGTTAAGTTAGTTAGAATGTTGAAGTAATTGAGGCAGTTAGCGGGAGTTCTAAGAGGTAAAGTTTTATTTCGTTTGTATGACTCGGTTAAGGAAAATAAAATTGGGTCATAATTAATGTAGGTTAGCAGGAGTTTTTGTTTTGTTTTGTTTTGTTGTTTTTTTGTGTTTTTTTTTTTTTGGGGGGGGCAAGGGTGGGTTTGTGATAATGCATGGGTGTTTTATTTAGAGTTATGTTAGCGGGAACACAGAACGCTTGGGTGTTTTGGTTACTGTTAAGTTATTTTACAATTTAAAAAAAATTGGCGATGTTTCTGTTTTTAAAAAAAAGTAGATGAAAAAACAAAGAAATTTTTTTTGTAAGGCAGAGGTCTACGGAAACAAACAGAGAAATTTTTGGTTTAAATAGATTATTGGAAAGGCTCTATTCAAGGGGGTAAAATAGAGCAATGGTTTACTCAGGTGGATGAGTGGATGAATGGATAGATGTGTGGGTGGTTGGATAGATGAATGAATGGATGGATGGATAGATGTGTGGATGGTTGGATAGATGAATGAATGGATGGGTTGGTGGATGAATGGATAGATGTGTGGGTGGTTGGATAGATGAATGAATGGATGGGTTGGTGGATGGATGAATAGATGTGTGGGTGGTTGGATAGATGAATGAATTGATGGGTGGATGGATGCCTGGGTTGGTGGATGGATGGGTTGGTGGGTGGATGGGTGTATGGGTGGATGGGTATGACGGTGGGAGGATGGATGGATGAGTTGTTGCTAGGATTTATGAATGGATGCTATGAGAAATTAGTCGCTTCAAGAAATATTTGAAGATAGAGAACCAAACATTTTTTTCAAATAAAAATTTCATTCAGGAAACATTTTATTAGCATGAATATAGAGTAGACTAATAGAGCATTAAATTTTGAATGCAACCGAGGGTTTTCTTTAGTCCTAAAATGTTTGCAGCGCGTATAAAATAAATTTACTCTCCCATCAAATGTTCAAAAACGACACAGATTTGTGTGAATCTAAATTAGAAAACCATGAACGTTCAAGAACGCTACAACGTTTTTTCGTGTCTAAATCAGGAAACTTGGAATGTTCAAAAACGACACAGATTAGTGTGTGTCTAACTTAGAACACTTGGAATGTTCAAAAACGACACAGATGTGTGTGTCTCTCATTTAGAAAACTTCGAATGTTTCCGTGACTTTGTGTCGTTGACGCAGCTGTCCCGACAAACCAAAGTGTATTTACTGGGCTGTCAAGATGGCCACTCCATCAGCGGTGGCAGATTATCTTAAGGCAACACTTCAAATGTATCGACCGGTCGATGCAAAAAGGACGAATCAATAGCAATAACGGGTAAAACACGACCGCAATACCTGTGGCAGAAACGGTGCTCTCAGCTAAGTACCGCCGCAAGAAAACAGGCGTTTAACACCGAGGTGACGCGTTCAAACATAAAATGTCAAAGTGAGGGGGCTTACGACAGGGGTTCCTAAATCTTTTTCTGGGATCGGTACTCGTGAGTAATTTTCATATTTGCGTTGGCTATTCACAAATTTGGTGTGAAATAGCTTTATATTGTATTGAAAATGTGGGTTTTTTTTGTTTGTTTTTTCTTTTTTTTTTTTTGAGAGTTTCAGTTATATAAGTCTAATGTTATAAATGAATGAATTACGTAATAAGGATCATTGTGAAGGTCGACTAAACGAATCTTTTTGAAATTTTTAGACAAGAAGATTGGAGTGTAAAAAAATAAATAGTTAAAACATCGGAACATTTCTGTACAAGAATTAATCTCCTCTTTGCGTCAAACCCGTGCATCGCGCGGCTTGAAAGGATTTGAGACTTCCTGTTTAGGTTTATGCCTGACGCTTCAGCGTCTCCCAGTATTATTAGTCTTACTCATCCGCATCACTCTCAGGGGCGAGTCACAATATAATCATCTTAACTCATCCACAGGACTCTCAGGGGCGTGTCCCAATGTTATCAACTCAACTCAACGCCATCACTCTCCGGGGCGTCGTCCCGAAGGTTGAATGGTTCTGAAGAAAGCACTTGACGAGTGTAGGGCCACTATTACGATTCTTTCTTCCGTCTCGCACTTTCTTTCAAAGACCTGTCCCATTAAGAATAATTAATCAGATCTCGGTAGTCCAATATCTTGTTATAGTATTTTTCATCTTTGATCATGCGTTTTTTTTCTCGGAGTCAGTAATCGTATTCGATATTTTATCGCCTAAAATAATCGACATATTATAAAGAGAAACAATCTGTTTAAATGTTAAAGATTGCAATGTCTTGACAAATTAGAATTAGAATTTGTCTTCCACCATCTGTCCCGCCAGCGGCAACACAAACCATCAAAGGCCGTTCTCAAATATCAGTATCGGTTTTTAAACATGAGTCGTATTCGTAAATTTTATTTTAAAAAATGACAAGATCGACGCCCGGGTTTTGTCTCTCAAATCTTGACGCCTTGCGTATTGGGAGAACAAATTATTTGTCTTTTCGGACATCAATCTCAAGCCCGACGTATGCATTAATAATGTTAGCCGCAGGCTCCCATGAGCCTTGAAGACGTCTATAGAATTAGACTGCAGGTCGTTTGGTTGGCACCGGATATCAGAACAGTCAGAGGAGCTGGCACCAGCAAGAGTTAAAATTCTTATTACGCCCTGAGGTCTTATGATTGGCATAAATATTTCTTTTACGTCATACAGATATTTGTTTTTATCCGTCATTTAGCAAACGGATGCGAGGATTCCAAGAAATATTTTGCCGTGTGAGTTGGTATTTTTTTGCCAGTGTATCCAAAATGAGTGCACAAAGATAAAAAAAAAAATCCTTTACAATCACCAACTCTTATTGATATTTCAGCACAGAAGAGTTGCCACAATCTCTTAGAACATGTATCATAACAGGACTATCGTTTCTAAGTATACAGCTAATATAGATGATGTGGCTGCTGCGACAGGACTGCAAATATTTCTTATTGTAAAAGCGTAGTCCCAAAATTTCTTCCATTTTGGAAAATCCACTTAAAAGAGGAAAAAAACAACTTTTTGTTACAAATCCTATTTTTTACCTACATTTCTTTCTCCTTACATATCCAAGTCTCACATGGTCTAGATTTTTTTGTTCCCGGGGAAGACAGCGAGAACACAACCATATCTCTCGAGCAAATCAATTCTTATTGAAAATATTCAAATGAAGCAGGGCTTTGACTGGGTTTCAGAAACAAATATGGCCGCCGGGTTGTTTGGGGCTCACGTGATCACGGGAATTTTTACAACAAAAATCGAAAAACATCTGGCGATGGAAATTACGACACGTGAAACACTTGTATATCTTATGAAACAAAAAAAAAATGCAGATTGTTGTTAACACCAAAGACGTGTTTTATCTTCATATTCCCTCCTTCGTCGACACTAAAATGATTTATTGTGTTCTTTTGACATCTCATAAAGCAGCTCACCATTAGCATATTATTATTTTTTGTTATTCTTTTTCATATGTTCGTAAAATACCGCATTGTAATATCATCATTACTATGGCGACATTATATAAACAAAATCAGACGTGCTTATATACCATCATTCATGGTAAGTACCATTATTTCACCATTATATACCCAATCACATCCCCATCATATCCACAACATATCCCAATCATATCCCTATCATATCCCCACCATATCCCCATCACTATCCCATCATATCCCAATTATATCCCCATCACAATCCAATCATATCCCCATCATATCCCCATCACAATCCCATCATATCCACATCACAATCCCATCATATCCCCATCATATCCCCATCATATTCCCAACATATCCCCATCATATCGCCATCACAATCCCATCATATCCCCATAACATCCCAATCTCATCCCAATCATATCCCCCATCATATACCCCATCATATCCCTAACAAATCCCCATCATATCCCCATCATTTCGCCATCACAATCCCATCATATCCCCATAGCAACCCAATCACATCCCCAATCATATCCCAATCACCATCCCAACATATCCCCATCAAATCCCCATACATATCCCCAACGTATCCTCAACGTATCCTCATCATATCCCCATCATATCCCCATCATATCCCCACCATATCCCCGTCAAACCCCAATCACATACCAATCATATCCCCATCATATCCCAAACATATCCCCATCATATCCCCATCACAATCCCATCATATCCCCATCACAATCCCATCACATCACCATTGTATCCCCATCACCATCCCATCATATCACCATCTTATCCCAATCACATCCCAATCATATCCCAACATATCCCCATCATATCCCAATCACACCCCAATCATATCCCCCATCATATACCCCATCATATCCCCAACATATACCCATCATATTCCCACCATACCCCACATATCCCCATCATATCTCCATCATATCCCCATCATTACCTCACTAACACAACAAAATCAACAAATTATACGTTTGTAACACGTCAGTTATTCTACGAATCACCTGCCCACTAGCATCATAACAGAAGATCATCATCTGCCCACTAGCATCGTGACAGAAGATCATCATCTGCCCATTAGCACCATGACAGAATATCATCATATGCCCTTTAGCATCATGGCAGAAGATCATCATCTGCCCATTAGCAGCATGACAGAATATCATCATCTGCCCTTTAGCATCATGGCAGAAGATCATCATCTGCCCACTAGCATCGTAACAGAAGATCATCATCTTCCCACTAGCACAATGACAGAAGATCATCATCTGCCCATCACCATCATTACAGAAGGGCATCATCTGCCCACTAGCACCATGACAGAAGATCATCATCTGCCCACTAGCACCATGACAGAAGATCATCATCTGCCCACTAGCATCGTAACAGAAGATCATCATCTGCCCATAGCATCGCGACCGAAGATCCCGTTAAGTCCCATTTCCTCATACTTAGATCATTGAAAAAACAAACTGAAGGTAAAACCTCCTTTCAATAAAATATATATCTTCAGTCCAATGATATACAGATGAAGTCAACCGTCAATTAGGGGACATCCGGCATCTTACTTTTTATTCTAATACTCCAGAAAAAGACCCGAGGACCACATCCTAGTACTTATTCTAGTTCCCAGAAAGGCCCATGAAGTTCACCGTCAAGGTGGGACGCCTCAAAGCCTATAAAAACATTTTCAACCCGATTTCCCCTCCCCCCCACCTAATCACCCCCGCCTCACAGAGTCATCCATCAGAGGCAGAACGGGATCTTATTAAATCTGGGGGTTGGGCAGGGGGTATGGGATGAGGGTTTATGGGTAAAAAATGGCGGGATGAAAGTGGAGGACTTGGATCATAGCGTTCCATCATGTGCTCCACGGCCGCTTACTTTATTTTTTTCTTAAATGTTCATTTCCTGGCGTGAAATTTTGTTACGCACTTCATACGTCGATTGTCTTCAGTTTCTGCCGTTATTTACATTTCACATTTCTCCTCTTATCAACTGCTAACTCAATAATTTGATCATGTTGTACCAACTGCTAACTCAATAATTTGATCATGTTGTACCAACTGCTAACTCAATAATTTGATCATGTTGTACCAACTGCTAACTCAATAATTTGACCAAGTTTTATCAACTGCTAACTCAATAATTTGATCAAGTTTTATCAACTGCTAACTCAATAATTTGATCATGTTGTACCAACTGCTAACTCAATAATTTGATCAAGTTTTATCAACTGCTAACTCAATAATTTGATCAAGTTGTACCAAGTGCTAACTCAATAATTTCATCAAGTTTTATCAACTGCTAATTAAACAATTTGATCAAGTTTTACCAACTGCTAATTAAACAATTTGATCAAAGTTTTATCAACTGCTAACTCAATAATTTGATCACGTTTTATCAACTGCTACCTCAATAATTTGATCAAGTTTAAACCAACTGCTAATTAGACAACTTGATCAAGTTTTATCAACTGCTAACTCAATAATTTGATCAAGTTTTATCAACTGCTTATTAAACAATTTGATCAAAGTTTTACCAACTGCTAATTAAACAATTTGACCAAGTTTTATCAACTGCTAACTCAATAATTTGATCACGTTTTACCAACTGTTTAATCAACTTTTTGATCAAGCCTTATCCCCAGTGTCAATTAGCTTTTCCCAAAACAGATTGTATTCCCTTAAAATACTTGAATAAGTCGCAAACCGAGAAGACATGATTTCCAAAATGCCCAATCCAGAAAATTTCAAATGCCCAGTACATGAACATCACACGACCATTGACAGATGAAAATCAAGTCAAGACGGCACACAGGCATCTAGGCGGCACACAGGCATCTAGGCGGCACACAGACATCTAGACGGCACACAGACATCTAGACGGCACACAGACATCAAGACGGCACACTGACATCTAGACGGCACACAGACATCTAGACGGCACACAGACATCTAGACGGCACACAGACATCAAGACGGCACACAGACATCTAGACGGCACACAGACATGTAGACGGCACACAGACATCAAGATGGCACACAGACATCAAGACGGGACACAGACATCAAGATGGGACACAGACATCAAGATGGCACACAGACATCAAGACGGGACACAGACATCAAGACGGGACACAGACATCAAGATGGCACACAGACATCAAGACGGGACACAGACATCAAGACGGGACACAGACATCACGACGGGACACAGACATCAAGATGGCACACAGACATCAAGACGGGACACAGACATCAAGACGGCACACAGACATCAAGACGGCACACAGGCATTCCAATGATATTAACTGGATATTTAAATGACATCAACTGGACATTCCAATGACATTAACTGGACATTCCAATGCCATCAGCTGGTCATTCCAATGACATTAACTGGACATTCCAATGACATCAACTGGACATTCCAATGACATCATCTGGACATTCTAATGACATCAACTGGACATTCCAATGATATCATCTGGACATTACAACGACATCAACTGGACATTCTAATGACATCAACTGGACATTCCAATGACATCAACTGGACATTTCAATGACATCAACTGGACATTCCAATGACATGAACTGGGCATTCATATGACAAACTTGAACCAAAAAGAAAGTAAACCTTGATGTATGATAATGAATTTGAAATTATTTTTAAAAAGCGTTGTTATTTGGTTCATTAAAACGCCGGCCTAAAATTCCTTTCACAAATGTTATTCTTGTTCCCAAAAATCCTTGTTTTGTTGTCTTTAAAGTATATGTATGACATTACAGTAGGTGTTAGTGTCAGATTGTGACGGTATGACGTGAAGTTTTGACAATATATCAGGTGTTTATGTGACATTGTGAGAATTAGCGTTTTTTTAAAAATCCCATAAACTCTTTTTGCTTTGAGATCGTATCCATTAGATCCCTCTCGGGCTTGGTGGACCTTGGCGGCGCCCATCCCCCTCCAGGTCAGCGGAGGAATTCCTTATCGTTTGTCATTTCTCAACATTATTAATGGTGGCGTTGACGTGGGCTCGATCCCTCGCCCTCATCTTGTGAGGCGAGCGCAGATATTGACTTCGCTACCCAGCTGCCCTTGTGAGAATACATCTTGTAACAAAGTAGCAAACAGTGACGTCACTAGTGGGTGCGGTGGGGGCTGTCCGTCCCGGGTGACACAATCAGGGGAGGAGGGTGACTTCAATTTTAAAATTATGTATGTTCCCGTTATTTGGCACTGGAAAACTCGAAGGAGTTCTATGGGTTAAGTCGTTAGGGGGTGACACCATGAGCTACCGCCCCGGGTGACACCATGAGCTACCACCCCGGGTGACACCATGAGCTACCGCACCGGGTGACACCAACCCTACTGACGCCTCAGGTACCAACAGACATCAATGAAATATCTAATCATCAACAAATGACCTTGGCAGCATCTGGTCCAAAGGTCATTCACACGATGCAGACAGGCCTCACAATTATCGAGCCTTGTTATTGTATTACGTCACCTCAAGATGTCTGCCCTACATCACTATAAATCAATACGCAAGAGCCAAGGTACTACTTTGTTGATAGAGCCGAGACACTACTTTATTTATACGCGCCGCAAAGAGAAAAATCTATTATCTTCAATTTTCATAATAATGAACATTTAATTTTACACATTCCTGGTTGAGCGATTTAAAGCGGTTCTCAAATGTCGTCTTATAGAGGTCCGTGGAAAATAAGCCAGTCATCGCTTCTGAAGGTAATTCACTAGCATCGTGTTACGATTCTTGAGATTTTACAGCCATGAATAATCTATATACATATCAAGATTCGTCTCGAGGCTACCATACACCGCAGACTTGCTCATGGAGAGTGCAAAGGAAGGGGGTGGGGGGAGAACGGACACAAACAACAGCACGCAGAAATGAAAACAATGCGAGTGAACGTCGGTGGGGGGAACACTCGACGCATTGTTGGTCTCGAGACATTCGCACTGAGTTTATCTACCTGCCCACCACCCTTCACCAACCCAACTTGCCAACCATAAACTGTGATTGGCCGACCCTAGCAATGCTCAGCCATATTCGCAAAAAAATGAGGGGAAAAAAAGACACAAACACACATTTTAATTTTTTTTAAATTAATTTTAATAGCTGGGGCTAGAACCCAGAACCTTCCACGTGCGAGGCGGACGTGATAACCACTACACTTCGAATCGCGTGTTATTCTGTGAAGAAACATGGCAACTGAACGCAAGAACCATTGTTGCCCCTCTCTCCCCCACCTCCGCTTGCCAAAACATAAACCGATTGGTCGACCCCAGCGACGGTCATTCGTCATGTTTATTTACATATATTCGCTTTGGTGAATCTCACATGACATGAGACAAAAAGCATGAAAAATGACCCTTAGCTCCAAATATCCCCAATCACAGCAGGTCATTGACAAGCGAGGGTGGTGCAGAGTGAAGGGCAGATAACAGCAACCGCAGTGCTCATGTCTCGAGACCAACAATGCGTCTGCATTCTCCTCTCCAAAGTTCACTCGCGTTGTTTTCATTTGTTCGTGCTGCTGCTTGTTGTCTCCGTTGTATCCCCCCCCCCCTGTTTTTCCGCACCATCTATGAGCAAGTCTGCGGCGAATGCTACGTCACGGGTCCTATCTAGTAGAATTAATTGTGATGTGTTACACGACTAGGTATCATATTAGTACCTAGGCCTACACCGTTAGTTTGTTACAACTGTCGCGCTCAATCAATCAATGATTCCGATGTTATTCTTCCCTTCCACACTACATCAAATAAATTGATTCCATCGTCATCGAAGATACAGATCAATCTATTTTGAACGTGGCCAAAAGGCGTCATTAGAATATAGATCTACTTAAAATTTATAAATGAGGACAAATATTTCTCCTATCACCCTCGTGATTAAGAACAGGCTCATGAGATTATGTACGCAGTTGTACAAGGTTAGTCAGATGAAAACTTACGTGTAAAAGATATCAGACAGACCCTGGCCTTTAAAATAGACAGACTTACCAGTAAATGTTAGACAGACTGAACTATTGTGTCCAAGGCTAGACAGACGCAGACACACGTTCAACATTAGACAGACTCGGGTGTACGAGGTTAGACAGACTCAGGTGTACGAGGTTAGACAGATGCAGACCCACGTGTTCAACATTAGACAGACTCTGTATGTACAAGGTTGGACAGACAGACATACCTGTAAAGTGCAAAAAAGAGACAGTCTGACCTGGACGAGGTTAGACAGACATCTTCTGTGTACCACTTCGTGTGCCAGGTCCATCCCAGGACGGAGAGTCAAAGGGTCAAGGTCACCATCCTATCTGCGCATGCGCACAGGCCTCTGACACGTATTCCTCTGCTAGAGGTCGGTATTCTCTCGGGCAAAGAAACTGAGGGTCAAGGGTTAAAAGCCGTTGGTCAGTGATAACATTTTCAGATTAAATTGAAATCACTAAATTCTTGGGCTGAACTAAACAACAAGATTGTACCGGTACGAGGAAAAACAACAAACTACTAACAACAAACTACTAACAACAAACTACTAACAACAAACTACTAACAACAAACTACTAACGAGAAACTACTAACAACAAGGTTTGCAGCATGGCTCTATTACCTTCTGTACTAGGCAAGGTTTGCAGCATGGCTCTAATACCTTCTGTACCTCGCAAGGTTCTCAGTATAGTTATATTACATTATGTACCAGGCAAGGTTTGCAGCATGACACTATTACCTTCTGTACCAGGCAAGGTTTGCAGCATGACTCTATTACCTTCTGTACCAGGCAAGGTTTGCAGCATGACACTATTACCTTCTGTACCAGGCAAGGTTTGCAGCATGACTCTATTACCTTCTGTACCAGGCAAGGTTTGCAGCATGAC
>MUZC01003782.1:0-18011 GCA_002072015.1 Radix auricularia
ATGGCTGATCATTACAAAACCTGCATTTGAACCGCCAGTCATGAGAAAATCGCTTAAAATGTCAGTTTCTTACAGTTTTTGGCGTATGAGGTAAAAGTCAAAGCACACAAATGCAAGAGCATAAAGAAAAAAAAAACCATTAACAAGCAAATAAACGTTTCTCAGTGGCGCAGCTATAGATTGGGGAGGGGGGACAAAATTAGAAAATCCCGCCAGGCCAAGGGGCCAAAATTAGTGTCTGAATTTTTTTAACATTAAATATAACGCTACCGCCATGTATGTGGGGCCCTCAAAGAGGATAAGCCCACCGGGCCCCCAACCCCAATATAAATTCCTAGCAACGCCACTGACGTTTCTCGAACTTTTGTTTGCTGACGGCATATTTTAGTTGTGTATATATCGTGATTGTGTGGGTGAGGACTGGAGTTCACTGTAAAATATCTTAAAACGCGCCTCGATTTGCCTTAAAATATTTATAAAAACTCACTATAAATTGGTTCCAAGAGTTATCTCCCATTCTATCAAGTCGTGCATTGTTCTTGTCATGGTCGTGACGGTTGAATGTCTGCAAACCGCTTGGCTGCATACATTCATCCACTAGAAGTCTGTAAGCTTCTGACTGTCTCTTTCCTTGTTGATGATCTGTTTTAAAACGAAAATCGACGTTTCAAAGGTTTATACTTATGTGATTTCAACGACTGCTTTATTTAGTTTGTTTTAAGTGTAATTAAACTTTTCAAAGTTTATTTTAAAATTGATCAGCGTTGCATTTTAGTTACAATTAATTTTTGGTTGTTAATTTTGCGTTGTTTATATTCATAGTTGCACATTGCAACTCTATTGTAATTATTTCAGTTTCTCTAAATTAATTCATATTTAAATGCCTTCAATACAAGAAGTGTTCTTGGTTGTCACGGCAAGAATTGTGAGTTCGTATTTTACTAACTTTTACCTCTGTGCTAGAGGACACTATATGAAAGATCGCGACAGAATCGTTGTACTTTGACAAAATGAGGGGTAGGACTGCAATCAGGCTTATACAAAATTAAATGGAAAAGACGTAAACAAGGTAAGGGTTAGCCTGACCGGACGTAACAAAACAGCGAACGTTTCGGCAAAGAGCCTTTATTCTTTATCAACGAACATACAATACACAAATAAAACGAAAATAAAAATAAAAAATGAAGGAACTTAGCTGCGGTGAAATCCAAAGTATCCAAAAAAGTGAGATTTCATTATGTCATGATTATGACATAAGTGACTAGTAGACAAAGGATAAAATACGAGCAACGATATTGTTTCATTTCTCCGGTTTTTTGCACACAGCATCTGTCAGAATCAGAGATGTGCGTTTTGATTTGGTATAGATCTAGGTGCAGATGTTTAATGACTTGGGAGATGGTAATGTTAATTTTTTTAAACTGATAAATTATTCGAGTGTCAGAGAAACGTAGACTATAGGGTAATGGGGTTTTCCATAATTATTTCACTGATCACGCGCAATTATTAAAAAAGCAATAGTTGTTAATTACAATGGGCTCATAATAACACAGAATTTTGTAGTGGCGAAATTTGTTTATGTCATTTTGTTCGGTGACTTATGCCATCTGTCGTCACAAAGATCTCTAGCAATGTCTAATTAGGCCTTATTGCCTATTTCTCTTAAGGTCGATGCATTCAACAGACAATATGATTTTGACACAGCACATTCCATTCATAGCAGCAATCCTGTATCTTCACTGCATAAACAGCTCAGAGCCTGCACCCTTAATTCAACATAACTTTATCAGGCGTGTGGCGTGCTGTGATTTTGATTTTTACGAGGCTTGTCACGAATGTGACGTCATCAAATCTCGGAGTTTGATACACGCTTTGTCCACATGCCGATACACCGTGTCGTGCGCGGGAATATCGAAAGGTTCATCGGGCAAGTTTTACTATTGTAGACCTTCCCTACTGGTGACATCTTGGAATGGTTGCCCTGGTCGTGGCATGACCTACTTTCTGTACATGCGACGTGTGAACACCCACGATTATGTGACTCCCCCTGAAAATGTGACGTCCAGATTGGAGTTTCCCTCGTCAACCCCAGCAAATGCCGATATCAACTTGCCATTGAGTTTTCAAGATGTATTCGAAGTCCAAACGGTGACGGACACTTTGAATGTGAGATTTCCTGGACCAGGTTTGCCAGAGAGCAGCTTTACTTTAATGCCAAGCTATCCACCTCTAGATGCCACTTCACCGAACGCAGCAACAAGCAGTTATTTTTCTTTCAACACATAAAACAACGTTATCTTCCTTTGGTCGACCAATTCGATGATAAATCTGGCCACAGAACTTTTCTCAATTTCCCCAACTGGGGACAGCCAAGGAAAAATATTCGTTTCAACTCTCCAAGACAATCCAAGCCCAGTTACGCCAACAGGCCAGCTCCCAGTTTCAAGAGCCGTGACAATGTTGAACATCCTCTTGAATCGATCATTGGACATTACACTCAATAATGAAACACCAGTGATTGGACTCAATACTGTAACACCAGTCATTGGACTCAATACTGTAACACCAGTCATTGGACTCAACGTATCCATATCTCAGCCCAGTGGTTGGATGAGCCCTAAACAGAACACATCCATTGATATCACCGCTGCTTATGCAAACATGACATATCCATAATACGGACGTTATCCGTGAATCGTTTCCAACTGTCAATACCCGATAATCTCCAGACATTCACTTGTTAGTGTCACTATTTTAGTCAAGCAGTGAAATTATTTAGTTCATCAGTTTGTTATTTTATCATTGTTAAAACCCCACGCACGCAAATAAGATTCGTATTATATAATATTTTCACATTATTACCTTTTGTATATTATTCACGTATCGTCCTTGGAGATTGCGTCCTTTCGTTTTGATTTTAAGCGTGCCAGATTTCAGCCTCGCTGCTGACTCAATATTTAGTTTGGTTAACACGGAACGCAGTTGAACAATATTTTACTTTGGTCAAGGAATTCGATTGTAATTCTATTCAAATGTAAATGTGCATTAAAATGGATTTATTCTGAAGTTATTTTAAGATTTTAATTTAGGTCAATATTTATTTATAGTCTATTTCGTCTTTAAATGGTAACCTATATTTTTATTTCACCAAGTAAGATAAGAATTTTTAAAACAAAAGTTACCTAACTGGACGATGCCTGGAAAGAAGTTAAACAGAAAAGTGGGGTGGAACGGAGATCAATGGAAACAGCGCTCACAAGTTTCTATAGACACGGCATACGGGAGGAATGTATACCTAGCATAATGGAAAGCCTTCTTGACTTTACCCCAAATAACGTAAGGTATCCATTTGGAGCTGGGTGGTCTCAAGGTCATAAGCCAAGGGAAATAACCCGTGCCTTCATAGGGACTCGGTACGCCAACCAAGCGCGCTGTCACTTGATCCCCCACCCCCAGCAGCTCTAAAAACAGACAAGAAAAAGAATTATACATGATATTTAAATGCTGAACTTTGTTTAAAGAAATTCCATTATAATTAACGTATGTATCGTGTTGTGAAACTTTTCAGTATTGTCCTTTGGGATTATCTTTTAATATTTATCTTGACCGAAAATTTGCGTAAACTTTATTTTGAGAAAAAAAAAAGAAAGATCTGTTTGTAAATCTTAGGAACAAAAACAAAACAATTGTTGTTCATACAGTTCGGAAAACATGTTTTTAAAAAATCCCCAATTAACGAGATTGAATAATTTCTAAATCACTGCCTCTTTTTCCCATCTATCTCAGAATTCATATTAAGCCTTACGCCTCAACACTCCTCCATCTATAATAATTTGAAATTTACTAAAATAAAAGTCAAGCATACATATTTGGGCACGTCTATTATTCCCCCTAATTTATTCATAGCTGGGCAAAAAAATAAATAAATAAATAAATTAATTAAATAAATCCGATGTTACAAATGTGCCTTTTATGCCAAAATACGCTATCTACACATGTACATATATGAAAAAAATATATAAAGAATTTCGGACACTTCGACTCCGGACGATTCGACCCCGGACGGTTCGACCTTGCCAGTTTGATCCCGGGTGATTCGACCCCGGACAATTCGACCATTGGACGTTTCGACCCTATGGCGTTTCGAACCTAGACTTTTCGACATTGTGGAAATTTATTAATATTTTTTTTAGATATACTTTTTAAAATTTAGTTTTTTTGAAATAAAAATAATTCAACATAATATTATTATGCACTAAAAATTAAATTTATTTTGAAATAGTTATTTGTAACGTTTAATTTACGATGATTTGAAAAAGTATAAACACGTAGAACCAATCAACATTCAACTGACATTCATGATTATGATAAATGCGCCACTACTCTAAGGTTTTCCAAACTTATCTAACTCCACCCCAACCCCGATCTGATGTAATCGGCAAATAAAAAGGCAATGTGGTCATATCGTCATTTCTAAAAGTGCTTACATTCTGGCTGCACCCCCCTTAACCTCAATTTACCTTTCCCCTAACCCTCACCAGCACACGGCGTGATTTGGTGGTCACTGAGTCTAGCCTTTGTAACATGTCATGTAAGCCTATAAAAAATTTAAATAACAATGGCTTAACGTTCAGTCAGGTCATACGAGCCAAGCAGCTTGAATGTTATTATTGTATGCTACGCGGCGGCGTTAACTATTGAAATATCGTAACATAAAAAATACTGACAACTTTGTACGTCTTATTAAAATCAGTATTTCTGCGATGGAGCTCTTAACGTGTTAAGGAAGACAAGGAGTAAATTGAAGGTCACGCGTTTGTAATGGTTCCAACGCCTGCGAGGGGCCTTGTTCAGCTTTCGACACCTATTTTTTTATTTCTTTAAATTGTTTTTTTTTAAAATTATTTAATTTTTGTTATTACAGAGAAAAGTTTTGAACCACTTAAATATATAATCTTTAAAACCTAATTATATAGAAGGTCCTTTTAAAGAGTGTTTGGGGTAGGAGTTGAAATTCAGTTTTTAATTTTTAATTCATAATATACCAAAATTTAATTTAAAATAATAATAGTAATAAAATAACAAATCGTAAATGAAAAAAAAAATCACAGTTTAAAAATGAAAGGGTCGAATCGCCCGTAGTCGAAAAAACGACCAGGGTCGAAGTGTCCGACAACCATATATAACATACCAATCTTATTTTATGTTGAAGAAATATAGATTCAAATTTTAATGTATTTTACATTGTAAAATGTAGCACTGGGTTTGTTCCTTTATATTCTTTGTCCATAGTTGCATCTATTTCAAGTAAGTACCCAAGAAAACAAGAATTACCATGTTACCGAATAATCTAGTCAAATATTTCAAGCGAATTTCTTTCTCCGTCCACAAAGCGCCAACAAAAGACTTCACCAGCGAACAATCATGGGCACTCATTTCAACAAAACTTTTTGGTAGTAATTGAAAATAAGAAAAAAGATACCGCGTCACTTATCCGGCGTTTTGTTCGCTCTAACAAAAACAAATAAATCTAGTTCACTGGTAGTAAGTCCTAACAAAGAATCGGCAACTTGCTTAAACACGAGCTAATGCTCCTATTTATCGTAAGTAAACAAACAAGTTCACGTGAACGTAAAAGGAAACGATCGAACTACAGCATCATGCCATATTTGTTAGAAAAAAAGATTGCAAACCATAAAAATGTATACTTTACTTACAATAAAAATGTATTCGAATAAAGCATCATCTTCTAGACACATTAAAATGTTTGCTACTCTCCATCCTGGAAGGCCGCCTCTGAACATTCCACGTGAATCCTTTTTTTTTTAAAAATAAAAAAAGACACACCTCCAAAAACAACAAATTATATTTAATGGCCCACTTAAGGTGTGGATGCCGTGGTGGTAACGACATGTTATTGACGGACATGGGTACAAGTGATCGTCACACAATATAAGACTTGAAGAAACTATTCTTTAGCTATCGTCTGATCTTGAAAGTGACTTAGGCTCTATGTCAGTCGAGTCCATGTCTATTGGTGTCTAACAAAGATTCGCTTGTGACAAGATGGAGTTTCTTAGGTTGATTTCGAATTCTTACCGAAACACAGTGACTGATTTCTTATCGGCTGGATATGTTTTAAGTTTAAACACGCTTGTTATTAAAATGATGTGTTACTGTGTGTAAAGATTTGTGCATTTTTGGTGATCAGTTAACTGAAAAAACGACATTTGATATCCTAAAGTGTTGAACTAAAACCATGTTTCCCAGAAGACGTCTTATAAACAGCCTAATTTTCTATATCATGTTGGTAAACGGAAATGGGCTGTTAACCTCAAACCTTGTCAGACTGAAAGCTTGCACCAATATCAATAACTACACGTCAGTTCTTCAAGATTGCGGGGATTTTAAGAAGTCAAAAAGTTTTTTTCATTGCCTTTCTCAGTGTACTTCAGACAAAGGCTGCAATGGAGTGGTGAGATTTAGCTCTGAGAGCTGCTATTTTTATAAGTCGTGCACTTACATAGATTTCATTGACACTTGCAGCCTCATTCCCGCTCAGGTGTACAAGAAACCGGACCCGTGTGGAATGGGAGAAAAATTCGATGCGTCTCTTGGCACGTGTGTTTGTAAAATAGGATGGACTGGTAGCGGCTGCACCACATCCCCTATGAGCTGCTTGGACCTCAAAGTCCAGTCCTATCCCGTGGGTAAGTACTGGATGGAAGTAGTCAACATTGATAGGACAAGGTCCCTCTTGTTGTGTGAAGTCACCGCAACTGCGATAAGGCTTCACGTGTTTCGTAACAACGGACTAGTCAGCCATAACAAAACTTTCGGAGAATACACTAAAGGATACAAAATCGACGAAAACAACTTCTGGATAGGACTGCAGAGTATGAACAGATTTGCTGGTGCCAGTTATAGACAATTTACGATGGAAGCTGTTTTCGCAAATACAAGTAATGTAATCAACATCTCTTGGAAAAACACAGGAGTGTTTATCGATAATCTCTCAAACTGGTATTCAATTAACATTTTGGGGACATCGCACTCACCTTCTATTCCAGGTTACTCAGTCTCCATCACCGACTGTCTGTTTGGTAGTACCATTCCTTTTTCAGCATGGGACAGCGACCATGATGGCTCTGCATCTAATCTGGCAGCTGAAGGAGGGGCCGGCTGGTACTTCGGCACATCGTTGTCTTGTAACCCACTTGGTCGTCTTCAAAAGTCGGGTGCAACTACGGGCTTACTTGCCTTGCCCGATATAGATTTAAGCAGAGAACCATACGCCAGTGATTTCAAATATGTCATTGGCTACTTACATTAAAACAAGTGATACAAACTCCAGTGAGTATTTAAACGCAAAGCCAACAAGGAATTGCCGATTTATTAATTCAAGGGAAATCATTCTAGATTACATTAAATTCGATTCAAATCAGTCATTCTGAAACTAACCAAAGTATGAAGTCATATCCTCTCACGCTGCATCACATCAAGAATGTGTAAATTTAATGCGAACTGCACAACAATCTAACATTAGCATTTACAAAGCGAGAAACCCAATTAGCTATCATTCTAGATTAAATTAAAAGGCATTTAAAATCAATAATTTTGAAACTAAACGCAATTGCTTTCAAAAATTGCTTCTAAAATTACGTGAGTTACAACAAAAATAGATTTTTTAAAAAAATTACCGCTCCCACATTGTTCTAAATATTATTAGCTATTTTTTGACGTTTGTTTCAACACGATAGATGGTCGGCGACAAATTGAGAAAATACTGATATATTTTCGGGTTATTTGGATTTTCAAGGAACTCCAGTAAACCTTTTCGATATATTTTTGGCTTTTGCATATCCTTGAGACCTCCTTATCATATTTACAAAGACCCGAATCCTCTATCTGGTATGGTTCAGGAGGAGTTGCAGGATCAAACTTGACAGACATTTCAAATATATAAACGCAATTTTTCCAAGGTAAATTGCGTTTTAAAAAAGTGTTAGGATGTAAAAGTTTATATCCCTGTGCAATGTTTCGGTTTTAAGAATTCTTTGTTTTTAAAATGTATTCAATTAAAGAAAACAATAACAGCAAATTTTTAAAAATAACGATACATTTTTCTATTTTAAAGATTTTCTTAGTAGAAAATTCATATTTATTTATTTGTGTCATAATTTATTTTGAAGATATTAAAATATTGCCTAGGATGGAGCTCAAGTTACAGATATTAGCCCGCCCTGAGCAACATTTTCTATTGCAAGCTGCAATGTGTGAAATGTGAAGACTGTTTGTCATTCGTCTATAGGCCATGTTTTCTTCCGAAAATCTGTTGATAGAAATAATAGGGATATTTATATCTTGTTTTGGGGACGAATTTCATAAAAATTTAATAAAAGATACGAGTCCATATGTAAATATAAGTATATTGTAGGAAGTATCTTGTCAGTTAGTTGTTCATTCTTCGTTAATTCAGTAAATGGAAAAGACGTAAACAAGGAAAGGGTTAGCCTGACAGGACGTAATAAAACAGCGAACGTTGCGGCAAAGAGCCCTTTTCAACGGACATACAATACACAAATAAAACGAATATAAATTTTTTAAAAATAAAATGAAAAAACTTAGCTGCGGTGAAATCCAAAGGAATCCAAGAAAGTCTTTTACGTCTTTTCCATTTAATTTTTTATAAGCCTGATTGCAGACTTACCCCTCATTTTGTTCGTTAATTCAGACAGCTTATAGGGTTTTGTCATTTATAAAACCAGTAAACGCCATAGCTTAATGAGTAATATTCTATTTTTAGATTATATTTTAGCGAAACAATTTTTGAATCATCAGTAAAGTCAAACCAATAAGCTTAGATAATTGTTAGCATAGTAATATTACGAAACCGTTTTTTCTTGTTCAAGTCCAATGGGCCTTGTCATAAAACGGTGAAAACCTATTTATAGAAAAATTGGGGCTACAAATATATATATTGACCAATTTCATAACAATTTATAAAAGATACGAGTCAAAATGTAAATGTAGGTGTATTAAGAAGGATGTATCTTATGAGCTCGTTATTTGTGGATGAAATTAATGTAAAACTTTGTGGTTATTTACTCTAAGAACATAATAAAAAAGTTAAAATAATGAAAGCAATAAACACAAATATTCTAATAACATTTTTTAAAAGCAGCGTAATATTCATGTATATCACAAATGACAACAGAGAATATTTTTCTAAGAATCATTTGTATATCCGATTTTCTACTGTTTTTAAATAAACACTATTTGGAATGTTTTGAAAGTTCTTTTTATCTTTGTGTATTAAAGCTATTTAAAAAGATGTGTACAATAAAGAACGCTTATCTTTTGGAAACAAATCACTACAATAAAACCGCCCTGCAATGGTAGGAAGCATTAAAACCTAAGCAACATTTTTTTTTTGAAAGAAGAATTTAGTTTTAAAATATCTTAATGCAAACAAATTGCTTATGAGCATACTTTAATGAACATAATTGGTATGTCATTATGAATTTTACGAAGTTTGTAATTTGAACACCCATTGATATCCTTTGTCATTTATTGAATGTCTTAAATTTTTTTTATTATAATCAAATTTAGTCAATTTAAGGCTAATTTACTAATCGTTTTCAAAAAAATTATATTTAAATGTTAATATAATGAATATAACAACTGTTACTATTGCAATAATCCACTAATTTAATACATTAAAAAATTGATAGAAAACATGGATAAATTTCTAATAAAGAAAATTACCGAACATAAGAAGTAGGACAAAAATGTTAATTCATCATAATCATCCTCAAAATCTGTGTGTTAATAAAATGCAGTTCCGCAGAGAGAAAAAGACGAATTGCCATACGATGGTATAAAGAGTATTTGCGCCTAGCGTTAATATGCACAATAGAAAATAATATGCCGAGACCGCAGTGTGAAATATGCTTGTTCATGAAGCGATAAAACCAGCAAATTTTCGAAGACATCAGCTGACAACTAATTAACTAATGTATGCTCGGAGAAACCATTGGAATACTCTCTGCGCCAAAAAATTTACTTGATACTCGATAGTCAGAATTTCTGCTTACGGCAAGCAAACAAAGTCTGTCGAAAGTCTTTAAGAGTATCATTTCTGGTTTCTATATGAAATATAAGGGCCAAAGCGTCTGTTTATCAACAATTATGGGGGATGATGTTTAACAGACTGATTGACGTTATGCTATGTGTGAGAGTTTCTTAGATAAAAAAATCAAGCTTTTAGACCATTTGAACGATAGCTTATTGGTTGATGTTCTGGCATAACTTGGCTGACTTTTTTAAATAGAGATTTATAAACTTAATTTATCTTTGCAAGAAAAGCAGACACATTTAATTAATCACAGTGACAAAGTGTCTGTTTTTACTAAAAAGCTTACTCTTTGAAAACCAAGATTATTTTAAAGTACTTTGACATTTTGTTCAATTATAAAAATTGATCAAGAAAAAAGAAAATGCTAAATTAAAAAACAACTGATGATACATTTAACTCCTGACACTATCAATCCCTGCTGGATCAAATTAACTTTCACTTTGGGGATTTGAACGTTCAGAGTTTGCCGTGTGTTTTCAGTCCATTTCTTACACACATTGTCTCATTAAATTTACTACCATCGAAATTAAACCAATCCTCAGGACCGACAAGCGATACTACATATAATATCTTGCATCAGAAAGTGAGCTTGATAAAATTTTATTGTGCTCAAAACTGTCTCAAAAAGCTTAAGAATAGTTATACCTTTTGCAGCATCATGTCTTTGTGCTACTAGATTTTCTGCATTGTTTACAATCAAGATAAAGGATCGTATAAGAAGAAAATAAATTTCAGCTTAACTTATGAACTAATACTAATAATAGTAGACGTTTCGGGTAATACCTTCATCAGTACTATGACATTAAATAATTACTTACAAAAATCTTAAAAGATATTATATTATAAAAATGAAAAGAAAGGAAAAACAAAAACAAGCAAGGAAGAGGATTTATAAAGGATGGCACCCGACTTGAAATTTAAGATGAACTACTATGGAGTTTTTCAATTATTACACATCCTTTTGACGTGCTACGCTCTAACATTCAAACTGAAGGCTTGCAATAAATGAACTAAAATAGCAGTCATACAAATTCTAACTACTGTTTATGATATAAAATATTTTTTTAATAGTAAGCAACATTGATTGTATAAAACTATAATTAAAGGACTCAATGTTCCCTCTAAGGTTCTTTGGTCTGTGTGCAAAGGGAAAACATTGGTGTACAAAGTTGCGCAGCATACATTTTTTGTTGTTGCAATATCCTACACAATTTACTGCGCGACAATTTTAAACTGTTGAATGGTGTCGGTCAGATATCTGCGCGGCCGGGCAGTCGCACACCTTAAAGGGAACATTGACAGGACTAGTATAAGTGACATTTTTTCCTTACAAAAGAAACCAAGAACAATCTGTTTCCATTCAATATTTTGGTGAGCATGCATTTCGTACCATATTAGTACAGTTTTACATACTAACCTTACATGTATGCTAGTAACTATTTATATACACAGTATAATTATATATAAACTGATCTCACGGCAGTAGCACAATTTTCAGTAGTCATCCGTGGATTATCCACATATTTTTCAACTGGTCCATGAACCCGAAAATGTTGAAAATCACTGTTCTAGCTGACCGTCAATCATCGACGATCGATCCAATTTATTATTCTTTACGGGTTTCTCTTCAGCTCTCATTTTAGTTGTAGGGTTGTAGAATTGTATTTTGTGTTCAATTTAGTAAGGGCTTAGAATAACTTTAAGATTAAAATTTCATTGTCCAGACAAGTGGTGTTGTTAAAAGCAGAGGCGTCACTAGGGTTGGTGTCACCCGAGTTTTCCATTGCCAAATAACGGGAATATATAGAATTTTACAGTCTGGTGTCATCCCCCTGATGGTGTCACCCAGGGCGGGCCGACCCCACCGCATCCCCTAGTGACGTCACTGGTTAAAAGCAGTAAGAAAACGTGTCATTGTTATTTTTGATGTTTACAAAATTTTTAATTAAAGGGCCAGTAATCAAAAACAGTTTGGCATTAATTTAACAATAAAATGTTAGAAAATCACTTTTCTAAGCTAGTAGATTTTAACTCATCATGTAACGAACGAAATATGGAAACATTATTAAAAAGTTGAATGCTTTTTCTTTTATTTTCTTTTTTAAAAATGCAAAGAGTATGCTAGTTTAATAAGAGTAACATAGAAGAAAGCATAATAATTTTTAAACCAAAAATCTAAATTTTAAAAAGTATATCTAAAAAAATAATACTACATTTCTACGGTGTAGATACAAAGGGGTTGAAGCGTCCGTGGTCGAAATGTCCTGGTATCGAAACGTTCTGTGGCCGAACTGTCCGGGGTCGAATCGCACCGGGTCGAGTCGTCCATGGTCCAGCCACCTGTGTGTGAAGAGCAGTAGAGAGGTAGACTTCATAAAGGTTGTCGTGATTAAATTTAAGGGCATCTTTTGGAAAAAGAAGGGAAAAAAGAAAGAGACAGTAAATATTATTTGAAGAACATTTGATTTTTTAAAATTAGAATCTGAAATTTAACTATTCAGGAATAATTTTTATGAAGTTTATGGGTTATAAATGTAATTAATTCAGAAATTTAACAATGATTTACTAATATGGGCTAAGTGCAAAAGGTGAAGGTTCAAGGTTGAGTGACGCTAAGGTAACTATTAGATGGAACTACTGTTCACTACCCAACAAATAGAAATGCCATTAGCCATCAGCAGTTTAAAGGTCTCTATTGACGAGCTAGTTAGCTTTATTCGACAATAGTAAATACAAACACTAACAGAATGGACGGCGTGCTATAGAATATTTAGAGAGGGCCCCGAGCTGTGGCGCTTCAGGAGGATCGATTTATCTGTGTTGCCCGAATCTGTTTAAATGATATAAAAGACAACAGAGTTTTAAAAGATAGGCATAGAGCAATTGCTTTGATGGTGAAAGTAAACAACATGATGAACTATCTCAAGAGTATACTAAATATGTTGAAATCAAGTATAAAAATCTCAATGAAATTTATATTTATATTTGAAGTGAAACAAACATCCAGAAAAATAAAATTGCATCACAAAAATTGCTAAAGGTTGGTTCATTTTGGATAATGAGAGTGTGAAATTGTTGTTATAACACATCTTACAGATTAGAGAAAGTCTCTATAAAGTTTATAATGGCTTAGTTAAGTTTCTTTTTACAAGGCAATAGTAGAAAATGTAGACGTACGGACAGAGTAATAATTGAAATGATAAACGACGAAGTCGTTCAAGATTTAGCTCACAGAACAACCAGTCCAGGCTTTCCACATACATACATCATGTTTGACGTGTAGTTGCAAACTCCCAAATAAGCTGAGAAACGCTGCACGAAAGATATAACACAGTGCGTATTCAATGTTCACATTTAACTATATAGTAAGAATAAAAATATGTCTATGCTGTCTTCTAAGCTTCTACTCAATGTTCATGTAGTGGTTTTTAAATAGTAGCTGACTCAACTACAGACATCAAACTATATTACTTTTATACACTGCATAACAAATGTTTCTTGGCAACATTTAGAAGTAGCTTACAAAAACATAGAATTATTGTACTCTTGCGTAAAATACGAAAAAAAAACAAATTAAAATGAACAAGCCTATGTAGTTGCGCAATCCAGATTTTAAAATTAAAATAGAAAAGAATTTTTGGAAATAAATGCCTAATTGAAATATGAGTATTGATTCAATGAACAGCGAGTATTTTTTTTTTTTTTTTTTACTTCTGTTTTCAACTGATCTAATTACATAAATTAAAGAGAATGTTTCACGTTCTTTAATAATTCTATAGAACAAATCTAAAATCTAATTTGAAAACTACTGAAGGTGACGCTAAAAAAATATCGCGCAATTTTATTCAATTTCTAAAACACAAGAAATTAAAGTGTGAAGATTTTTAAGTAAGGTGGTGTGAAATACTTGTAGAGAAACTACAGACAATAAAGCAAACGATTAAAAAGTTTGATAAATAAAAACTATTTACAATAAGTGAAAATTACTACATGAGTTGTCATTCTGAAAATCTTTTAGCATGCTCATATTTGATATTTGTATCTTTCAAATATCTTCTTTATTACAGAAGATCATACCTTACAGAAAATTATTGCGTCTCATCATACGTAAATAGTGTAATAGTTAGTGCACGGAAATAATGATTTAAGACCATTTAAGACGTACAAATTTAGATAAAAGAAAATACACCTATAAAAATCTATATAGGACAATGGCACTTATAGTTATCATTATTTTATAAGTTTTCAGAACGATATGACAATATTTTTTATTTGACTGCAAAACTTAAATTCCAAAGAAATGAAGACATGTAAAAAATCTTGGAATTAACAAAAAACACCGTCTGTGCCTTACTTATATTGACACACTCTTTAATTATAAAACCCTGTGCGACAGACTTTTGAATTATGGCATAGAATCCCCGCTACTGATATAAATATCTGCTTATTTTTAATGTGGAAGATATAAAATGCCACTGATATTTCAGCCATAATAGTGTGGTGAAATGTGTGTTATGTGGCTGTTGTCTAGGGTATTATTATTATTATTATTAGTTTGCACACACAAGGATACGCTTCAGTGATCTCCGCAAATGATTAAGACCAAGAACCGTAGTATAATACAAATTATAATCTTTAATTTACAATATATACAATGACCAATTACTGGGCAGATAACGAGGTGCCCTTATGTTAACTTATTTAAACAAATAGTGAATAGGCTATCTAGATGTCATCATTACGGCCTGCCCTATGCCAATGTTTCTTTATATATAATACTTAAATTAAAGGTGTGTAGTCCCCGGTCACTGGTGGTCTGCTGCGCCGTGCTGGATGACGTCAGCTCTCGAGGTCAGTCCCGCCCCTAGCGCTGAGATGTTCTACGGTGTCTGTATCACGCAGCGACCTAGTTCTGTCTCCAGGTGACGTGATGACGGTGCTCTCGGACTGTTGTGCTTCTCGTGTTGACAAACATGAAGCGGTCAGCTGAGTTGATAAACAATGAAGCGGTCAGCTGAGTTGANCTAAGTTTAAGTCATATCAAGTGCAAGAGATCACTGGTACACTGAACTAATATCCCGGACGGGCCCCCATTTATTCCCTTGTGGTGAAATGTGTGTTATGTGGCTGTTGTCTAGGGTATTATTATTATTATTATTAGTTTGCACACACAAGGATACGCTTCAGTGATCTCCGCAAATGATTAAGACCAAGAACCGTAGTATAATACAAATTATAATCTTTAATTTACAATATATACAATGACCAATTACTGGGCAGATAACGAGGTGCCCGTATGTTAACTTATTTAAACAAATAGTGAATAGGCTATCTAGATGTCATCATTACGGCCTGCCCTATGCCAATGTTTCTTTATATATAATACTTAAATTAAAGGTGTGTAGTCCCCGGTCACTGATGGTCTGCTGCGCCATGCTGGATGACGTCAGCTCTCGAGGTCAGTCCCGCCCCTAGCGCTGAGATGTTCTACGGTGTCTGTATCACGCAGCGACCTAGTTCTGTCTCCAGGTGACGTGATGACGGTGTTCTCGGACTGGTGTGCCTCTCGTGTTGACAAACATGAAGCGGTCAGCCGAGTTGATAAACAATGAAGCGGTCAGCTGAGTTGATAAACAAGGTCTAGGATGCGTTGTCGATCAGGGTCGATCGTACACGCTGGCACTTCTATCCTTGTGCTTTCAAATGATAACTTCGCCCGTAGAGGACGGCATCGGCTCAACGGCGTAAAACACCGGTTGCCGGAAGGTTGCAGAGCACAGGGCTCTGTGACGATTGTGCTTATCGGCCTAACTCACGGAGACTCAGGTGATTAGGTCCGATGTAGCCTTAGGAGATCTGCTAGTGTCCTAGCTGACACGGACGCTAATTGCTGTCGCGTGGCAAGGGTAGCACTCCTCTCTACAGCAATCCTACACAAGAAGGGGGACGGTGGTCCGACAGCTTCAAGTGTGTAGTACCTCTGGTCGTATTCCGGGAATTCAGATGTAGGCTATCTGACTCGGGCGTACCAGGAACCAGTCTATGGAAATAGAAATAAGACTCCGGGGAATCTTCTATTCCATAGGTCTATGACTTTCCTCCTTCCACGACAAGCCGTTCAGAGCAAGCCGCCAGAAGGGAATAACAATTTTGACATACTAATTTGATTAACTTTGTATGCTTACTTTCACGGGCGTCGGCCTATTTGGCGAACACCTCATACGTGAGTTCAGCAATTAATAAAACAATCTACACAACTAAAGATATAATTAAACATCCACACACGCTACTCCATCTATTTGGTGGAGATTGCGTGTGTAGGCACATTATAATTTAAGCAAACATGTTATTGGCAAGAATAATATACAGGGGTCCCAACACGGTACAATGTGTCCCGTGGGTAATAAATCCATGTCAATCGGACAGGATTGATATCAATCAGCCATAATAAAATACAAGTGATAATCAATTATGCATGAATAAAATAAGATAAGAGTTCACTCTTACTAGACTGGCGATTGCTGGCTCTTCCTCGATATAGCACGGTGACCGATCTTGTCTGAAGAATACCCCGTGGCTGGGCAGTGGAAAAGACTGAATTGGTGTCTGTGCACGGTTTATATTTTGGATGGTCATGTGATTTCCATTATCCTTGATTGGTTGTGTCCAAAAATATGACCAATGGTATTAGGACTTCCTTTATTCAGCCCCGTAGCGGACAGTATGCACGCATATCTGTTGAATTTTGAGATGGCTGGTTACCCCCCCCCCTTCCTCTCGGGGTGGTTCAAGTGCTAGGGGTTACTGAGTCTAAGAGTCCGCACAAATCTCATCACATCTGGTATGTAACCAGATTCCCTCACTGCTATCCTTGAATGCGTATCGAAGAAGTACAGAGAAGAATATTGCGAAGAGTGTTGGTGCGAGTACACAACCTTGTTTAACTCCGCTGCTGACAGGGAAGGCCTCTGACTTAGCTCCATCGAACTGCACTGTGCCAAGCATATTTTCATGGAACTGTCTGATGATGGCAAGTAGGTGAGGGGGACAGCCAATTTTTGCCAGTATTTGGAATAGCCCGTTGCGACTGACTAAGTCGAAGGCTTTTGTAAGGTCCACAAATGCAATGTATAGTGGCATCTGCTGCTCTCTGCATTTTTCCTGGAGCTGTCGTATGGAGAACACCATGTCTATGGTAGACCGACCGGACCGGAAACCACACTGAGATTCTGGATAGACGCGGGATGCTAGGCTTTGTAAACGTNACTTCATATGGACCATGCCAACAAATCTGAAGCTTGTTGGTGTTTTTGGGGAGTAGCAACATAACCTTTTCGCCCACCTGCAGTTCCCTTTCCTTAGTTCTCTTATTGTAGTTTCTTTTGATGGTAGCCCCATGTCCTTGGTGGCCGCTCATGGTCGAGTCATGACCTATCTTCAAAACTTCGGGTCGGTTATTTGTAGGAACTATGAACTGGCTTCTTGAGTTCTCACCTTCCTTGAATTTCCGATAAAGTAGTCCAGACTTCAAATGAAATGGGTGTTTACCGTTGTATGGCTTCTTCCCTTCGGCGTACTCGAACCACCTTGACAGGGATGGATCGCTTCTTTGGGCTGCTCTCATCTCCCCTGGGGTGTCATTATGAATCATGTCATTGGTTCCTTCGGGATTCATAGAGCGGGTTGTTACTGGAGCAACAACCATTGGATGCTCTGGTTTCCCTAGATACACGTATCTGCATCCCAATATCAGATCATATACGGGTGCATCCATCACAGCAGCTCTAATCTTTCCTCGCACATAGCTTGAGTTTACATGAATCCTGGCCACAGGTAGTGTTTCTGGCGGGATGTTTGAGTTTGCACTTTGGAT
>MUZC01003782.1:22231-65595 GCA_002072015.1 Radix auricularia
TTGTAAAATTATTTGTATTGGTTGCCCTGAGATTGTGTATATATATAAGTATATTGTATGAATTATAATAATGTATTATGATGTGCAGTGATTCCATACCCTGACTATTTTTGTTGATGTTGTAAATAAAAGATTCTACTGGGAGTAGAATCTAAGGGAAGAGGGGGGATATGTCAGGGGTATGAGAACCACTGGGGTTTTCATTTGGAATATTGCCTGGTCACGGGCTCATGTTTTGAACTCTGAACGAGTTCACTCGAGTTCATGTCACGAGGGGAGCGTTTGCTCAGACCACGCAGGGTCTGTCCAGAGACCCCGGGTATATAACTCGTGGGTCTCGGTGTGTAGGACAGAGACGGACATGATGTTATGTTGTAGAGAGCAGTGGGGTGTAGACAAGTGACCAGTGTCAGAACACGAGATTACCGCAACTGTAGAGCGGCCGTGTTAGTCCGTAGGACGGTACAGCGGGCTAGATGATAACTGAGAGACAGGAAGATAGGTGTTAGTGAGACGAGCAGACGTCTACATAGTTGACAAGTGTCTTGGCATGTAAATAAAGATTGCTGATGAGAAAAAGGACTTGTGTTGCATTACTTGTACAACAGTGTTGGAGTGTAAGCTCGGGACCTAAAACCCTAGACAGCGGTACACGACAGTAATGTTAATAGTTTTAAGTATCTTTTTTTTAGTTCTTAAATTTTAATCATTACATTTTTCGTTTAAAAATTTATAAATAATATTTGATACATTTTGAAAACAACAAAAAGGACAAAAAAGATTTTAAAACACCAAAAATATTTTGAATGTTATTATTTTTAATGATACATTTTCAAATACAAAATTTAAAAAACAACTTTTCAAGCCCAAATCTAAAACAAATAAATAATAATAATAAAAACAATTTATCTTGTGCACATTTTTAAATAGATTTATAAAATTTAAATTCAAAATAGCTAACAAAATAATCATTACGTGCATGTTTTCAAAAAGAACATAATTAATCCATGAAGCTTTCTGCATCTATCTCCCGCACATAAATCTCATATTTTTTAGTGCTTACAATTAATATTTTTATCATATAAATACATATATTTGAGACAAATATTTAAGGGCGCTGAAGAATATTTTATTACAGTTTAAAAAGTGCAATTATATCTTTAAAGACTCAATTATTCCGTTGTCAGTTTTAGGACGAGAAAACAGATGGAGACGAACTCATTTCAAATGTTGAATTTTTAAGAAATAAGATTGATGCTGATTTTTATTTTCAACAAAATAACGTTTGTACAAAATTAAAAGGGAAATATGTTCCTCTTTCATAACTTCAGAACGTGTGTTCATGTAGGGAAATCCTGACATATTGTTGAAGGTATTTCTAGGATTAACAAAAATTGTATTACTGTTGTTATTACTCATATTTTAAATAACCAAAAAGTATTACACTACACCAATTCTAGACAAAACTTGGAATAAAAAGGATGTCTTCAAGAGATTCAGTTGATGACGTTCGAACTTTTTCTGAAGCGACTACACGTTTCGGAAATGGGTAAATTTATAAATCTTTTTAAACAAATTAAACAATCACTTCATAATCTCCCTTTTTAAAATTTATTGTAATGCTCTTCTAACACAATTTAATACCTTGTATTCTATATTTACGGCAGTTACATGAATCTTTAAATAGATACGAAAAATATATATTTAATCTTTTTAAGGTTGACTATCAAAATTCAATGCATAATTGGAGATGAGATAATAGAACGGAACCTTAAAATATGACGTCTTTACTCTGAATAGAATACTCAGAAAACAAGCGTATTTAGATCTATTAGCGAATTTTTTAATAGCATTTTTTTAAAAAAGCATAATTATTCTTAAGCCGTGATAACGCCACGGTTCTTTAAAAATCTAGCGCTACTTAACACTTCGCATTTTTTTTCCATTTTTAATTTATTACTTTACGATGTCATTTCATTTATTTTTATTTATTTCCTAGTACTGTCAATTCTGTCTAGCGGAATAAACATTTTTTTGAATCACTCATTTCGTTCTGTTAAATGTTTGTATTGATATTAAATTTTTTAAAATAATAATTAATCTCGTAATTTCGAAATTATTAAGTTTTAAATAAAGTTCTGTTTTAAGAATAATAAGAAATAATTTTAAAAACGTCAATTCACACTAATGTCGATCATTACTAGTGGTAGTTGCAATTGTCTTTACTAATATGGTACTCAAAAATTAGTAAATAAAGCTTTTTAGATAAATAGGAACTGCCGTATTTTATATATTCATGCTGTTGAATATCTAAAACCTAAAACACAATAGGTTGGTATATAAATTAATAGTTTTTTTTAAAATTAATTTATATTAATGATTTCATTTTCTCATGCTTTTTCTACTATGTAATGGAGAAAAAGTTGTGTTTTATTTTATTTCTCCAATACTTTTCCAAGTAATTACTCATCGCTTCATATTTTTAATAACTATAATATTTATGATTATTTTGTTATCTATTACTGAAAATAGTGAGAACTAATATGTTTTAAAAAATTGTGTTACACTGCTTGTCGTCAATAGTAACGCCAAACTTCCAAATTCTGAGACAGAGGGAAGGAAAAGAAATGAATGCGAAGATATTCCAACAATACCTGTTTCTGAACGAATCAACCTACTGCAAGGGAAAATTGATGTGTCTTTGAATCAGGATCTATCAGATATTCAAATATCTCAAGCAAGACCAAGGTTAGATAGTAACAATATGCAAGGAAATATAATTGTAAACCATTTGTTAAAAACATACTGGGAAAATGACCTCTTACTAAAAGCTTTTTGTTGCATATTTGAATATTGAAGCAATTGAAATTAATAACTATAACTCTTTTGTGGATGAGTGGATAAAGAAGAACATTTTAAATTATACAAAAAAAATGACTGCTATATACTAATCTCCAAAGGTTTTCAGTTTCAACGCGTTCCAAGCCTCCTACAGTCGAAAGTACAAAGAAGGTAACATCGAAAGTATTACTGAAATTTAACTGCTATTCACCGATAATTTTATTTTTAAAAATCCCATGGTAGACCTGGGTGGGTGCCTTGATTCCTTTGCAGGACAAAGGAGGTCTATATTAGCATTAGTCATTTATGATTATTATTATGGCTTTACGTGGACTCGATCCAACTGCTACCGATGATATGGGTTAATAAAATCAGTTTAATTTTTAACCGTATCTGTTTTCTGCGAATGCAAATAGCAACTTTACATAAAAACTTTTACAATTCTAATAACCCCCGATAATTAAAATGCTATTTTCCATTTTTCAGACAATTACTATAATGTGCTTCTTAATTATATTAACAATTGACCAAAGAGAATATAGATAAACAGGAACAAATCAAATGATAAAAGTGTTGTTTTTTTTTAATTCTATTGAACAATAACGACACCTTACAGTACTCTTTCAAATACAATTTTTACATTTAAAAACTTTTAATTGTAAAAAAACAAAACAACATAATTTATAAGTAAAATTGTATTTAAATTTATCAAATAATTCATATTTTTCTTATAGTGTCATTGTTGTGGTACACAACCACATATTTATTTAATTGTGCTTTAACAAGTTTTTAATATTAATATTTCGACCCTTGATTTTTTTACTGTTATTTTTGCTTGCTTTGATTTCTTTTTGTGCATTTATGAACATTAAATTTATTTTAAAAGACTTGTGAATATTTAATGCTAAAGAATATTTATAATTGAAAAAAAAACATTAATTTTCAAATCGATACGTCTATAACCACTAGAGCTAAGAGAAACGAAGAGCATTTACATTATTGATTATGCATTTCTCATTGAATTCTTTACTCGGAAATACAAGTAATGCTGTTAATTTATAAAAACAATGACAAGGTGAAAATTTTCAACTCCAGTAACTAAAATGAAACCTCTCTTACTCTCTATATCTCTCTTTCTCTCACTGTATTTCTGCTGTTTGACGAATAAGGTTTGCTCGCAAGTCTCTGCTTCAATTTTGTACGAACTGACCTAACATGAGCTGTACTGTAGACTCAACAACCGTTAAAACACATTTTCAGTTTAAGTTCTTTGATATGCCCGTGAGCGAAACTTCCCATACGAATAACCACGCGTTGTGTGTACAGAAAAAAATATAATTTAGGCAGAATTATGGAAAAAAACTAAAGTACATCACAAATTAAACCTATTTAGATCTTGATCTACAAGTGATTTTTTTTTTCAATGAAAGAATGTTTGCAGCGTACACACAAGTTTATTCTATTAATAAAGCTTTTATTTTTTTGTTAACACCCAAATTGTTTGTTTAACTTGGTTTTTCCCTTTAAGCAAAACGCGTAAAGTTTTCGAAATGATATACTTATCCAAACCAAATGTTGCAAACAATTATAAAAGTACTCTTCCTAACTACATTTTCTTCGTCGCTCTCAATTTTTTTGGAGATATTTTTTAGATGATTTAGACAGCATGTACTAAAGTAGTGATTAACTGCACTACTGCTGTCAGTTGGTCCAGTCCACCATAGAGCTTGTCACTGAGGGTAGCTTCCTGGGGCCATATGTCTGTCCCGGTATGGTATTACACGGGGAAGTTTATGAGAAAATGTTCTGAGATTTCCGCGGCTGTCTCGCACGGGCGCATTTCGCTTTCTCAAATTCAAAGTTTGCGGAACATGTTCTGCCTGAAAATGATGCTTTATGATTGGGGGGGGGGGGAGTTTGAAAAATGCAACATTTTTGGGGGGTTTCCTTTTAGCTCGGACCATCTTTCAGATTAACTTATTTTATAAAAATGCTTTCATTTCTTCGTGGTGTAGAGCTAGGTCTGCCTGGTTTAGTCTGCCTCCAGTTTTGTATAAATTAACCTCTGTAATTTCCTTCAAGTTCCACATGTCCAGGAATAAATTGGATAATAAATTATTTTGTTAGTATGCTCCGTTTCAATAGTTTTGTACTATTGATCAAGGTGTTTATAGTTTTGAGAGACTCGAGCTCTGTCTAGCATCAGTGAGGATGACAAGCTTGCTGTTTTTGGAGTGGGGATGGCTTGTTAGTATTTCTGCAGCCAGTTCCAGCATTTTCTTTCTACTCTAAATAGTTTCCATTTGACATTTGTTGTTTAATGTTTTCTCTGTTGGGAAACTCTGTGAGAATGCCGGTCCTACATTTTTAAGGCTTTTTCTGAAAAAGGAAACTGTATACACGACTAATTAGATATTTTCAGGGTATTGTTTTCTTTTGATGTTATTTACAATTACTTTTAGCATATCAGTTGAGTAGTCAAATTTTTTTATCTTTTCCTATGATGCTTATGTTTTCTCTGATTATAAATTATAGATGGACTTGGTTGACAAAGTGGGAAGGGCCATAGTTTTTAGTCGCTTCAATCACGACGCTTTCAATTTGATGTTTACTTTTTAGAATTTTGGCTTCTTGTATAAATTTTACCTGTGGATAATATTTCAGCTTGTGGTTAAGAGGGGGATGTCCTGATGCTTCTAATGGATGAACTGTGTTAAGAATTTGGCTTCTCGTCTAGCTTCATAGAGCTTGGTCTATTTTCGTCCTCCATTGCTTTGACTAGTTAATTTTCACTGCTCCGTTATTATTTGAAGTACTAGATTTTGAAATGTGTCTATTTTTTGGAGGTTTTATTTGGCTACTGTGCTACATTCTATAGTTTCATTTTCTATAGTAAGTTGTAGGTAGCTGATTTTTGTTTTCTTAAGGATGGGTTGGTTTGCGCCAAAGTAAGAACCTGCTATTTTTTTCGCCTGCGCCGCCATTCTTCTGATTTATTTTTTGTGCGTTTTCTATTTGGTTTTTCCAGGGTAGTTTTAGGTCAAACGTAACTCCTAAATATGTTGGAATTTCATTTTTTACAGTATTGTTAAGTCTAAAGATATTTTGATGCTTTGTTGTTTGTTTGAAAAGGAGCAAATCTTGTAGATATTCTTTTTGGATCTTATAGTCATACCCTGTTCTTTAGACAATAGATCGAGGCTGATTTGATTATTGTAGCCAAAATTTTGAAGTGCCTGTGTATTCCTCTGTGCGAAATAGAGCATTATCATCAGCGTACATGCTGCCTTTTACTTTTCTAGAGATAATTTGTTGGAAGTCGTTTGTCAAAATTAGAAATAGTGTGGGAAACGCAACACCTCGCTGAGGAACTCCATTGTGAATCGTAGCTGTGTTGCTCCTTTTTCCTTGAATTTTGACTAAAGCTTTGATATTAGTTTAAAATTATGTAATCCAGTCTAACATTCGATGGGATAGATAGATATTTGGTAGCTTTAAAATTAGACATTCTTTCCAGACCTCATCAAATGCTTTTCTAGGTGAACCCAGGCAACGGTAGTTGATTTCTTTTCCAGAAAAAAGCTATCTTTTTTTCTTGTGCTATGTATGCTATTTGAACTTCCGTTTCTCAGCAATTCCTGAAGCCTACTTTTCAAATTGCTAGTAGATTTTCATATTCAAGTATCCACATCTGCCTATTGTTAAACATTCATTCCATCAATTTGCAGGTACATCTGGTCAGACTTATTGGGCGGTAGCTGTCAACTCGAATACTTGGTTTGAAATGTTTTGGTATTGGTATCATGAAATCTATTTTTTTTTTCAAACAAGTTTAAATTTTTTCAAGACTTCCATCTGCCATTGACTTTAGGAAGAAGTAATTTCGTAGCCATTGCTCATTTGTAAATGATATCATTATTTGGGATCTAGTCTGTTCCTGGACTTTTTTTGGTGTAGATTTGGTAACAAAGAGTCCCCGAGCTCTTTCATAGTTACGTTGAAATCCTTCTTTGATAGTGTGGTATATCTTGTTTAAGCCTTTTCTATTTCGTCTTTAACTTCTTTGGATTGTTTTTTTTTTTACTAATAGAGATATTACCCATTATTTTGTAGTCTTATGTACATTTTTGTTCAGCTTCACGGCATGTTAGGTTTCTATTGTGTTCTTAAAGGACTATCGGAGAAGATTGGTTTCCTCTTAGCTAAGACTTTATGCAAATTTCCATAGTTTATTTACAATGTAAATCCATGCCTACACTTACTGGTTATGTTTTTTTTTTGTCTTAACTTTTCTTAAACAGAAGAGATATTCCTTTCTGAAGCTTTTTGATTGATATTATTTTCAACAATTTAGGATTTTTATTTTAGATTTCTTTCAATGGGGTTTCGTTGGGTAGTTGTTATAAGTGTTGAGAGCAGTCTGGTATGTAATTTCTTCTTTATCACTTTGGGATAGACTTCATAGCTTCTTTGAGGAGAGTTCTAGAGAAATCCGTGTAGGATTTGGTTACGCTATTTGTTTTAAAGTTTATGTTCGTGTCATATTCATCTTGTAAATCTACCTGGAAAGATTGGAGGACGCGCTTGGAATAAGATGAAAGCTTCTCCAAGACACTTCCCTACAAAAACAAGGAAATTTAACTAATAAATTTAGACGTTTTGATTTTAGATGAGATATATTCTACTAAATGTATTAAACCAATACGTTTCACCAGGTTTTGCTGTGTTTATTAATAAGCTATTATTTCTTTTTATTTCAGATGAAAAAATTTAAGAATTATCATACCAATGATATTGATTTACTACTTATTGGTAAGACTGGAAATGGTAAAAGTGCAACTGGAAATATGATATTAGGGGGAAAAATATTTGAAAGTGACGCAAGATGTACATCGGTCACACAGAAGGTAGACCATCACATAGTAGTTTATAACGATCGTGTTATCAAAGTGGTGGATGGTCCAGGTGTAGGAGATACAAGAAGCATCGATAACCTTGAAGAAGCAACAGAACTAGTTATCGATAAAATGAAAGATGCTGTTCATCTTAATCCTGAAGGTTATCATGCACTTCTTATGGTATTAAGATATGGAATAAGATTTACAGCTGAAGATTAAGAAATGATTAGATTGCTTAAAGCTATATTTGGTTCTGATTTTGTTAAAAACTATGGCATTCTAGTGGTGACACACGGAGATCTTTTTAAAACTCAACAAGAAAAAGCAAAGGGTAAAACATTTGAAGCATGGTGTAAGGAGCAAGAAGAAGTCTTTCAAAATTTGTTACAAGAATGTGATTATAGGGTCATTTTATTCGACAACGAAAATATTGATGCACAGATCAGACATAAGCAGATGAAGAAGTTAATTCAAACAGTTGATAAACTTCAGTATGGAGGACGACGGTACACAAATGACAGTTTTAAGCGTGTCGAGGCAACTCGAGACTTGTTACTTGTTGAGGTCAAAGAACCAGTAATTAGAGAAGAAACATTAAATGTAATCAAACGTATTACATATAATTTAGAAGAAATATCAAATGAAAATTGCGATGACAATCAGAATAAACTTGAAGAGTTGTTAAAACAGACAAATGAATTGATTGAGAAAATCCGTCAAATGGATAAGGGAAGTGGAATCCTGACACACATTCTTACATCAGTGGAAATTGTTGAAAATGCAGTGTCTCAAAAATTGAAAAACGAGAAAATTATGTTGAAAACTATGTCAGATATTGCTTTGAAAGAGCAGGAAACTATACAAACTTTTGAGGATTTTGCTCGTAAAAGGGAAGAGGAACTAGATCAATTAAAGAAAGAACTAAAAACGGAGGAGGAAATACGAAAAAGAGAACAATTGGAAGAAACGAAAAGGAGTAGAGCCTTTGAAGAACAGAGAAAGAAAGAATTTCAGCATTATGAAAACGTAAGGAAAAAAGAACTCGCAAACGAGCGAGAGAAATTCCAAAAGTCAATAGAAGAACGACAAAATTATTATGACAAATGTTTAGCAAATCAAAAGATTGACGAAAAAGAACGGCAGACATTGATGAAAGAAAAACTGCAACTAATTGAAGAAAAAGAAAAGGAGATGAAATCTTCCAGAGAAAAAGAAATGAAAATTAATGAAGAAAGTAAAAGAAACCAGGCTGCATTAGTAGCACAAATCGAAGAGAGTAAAAGAGCCAGTGAAGAGAGTTTTAAAAAGTTTCAAGCAGAAAATAAAAAAAATATTGATGAAACAAAAAAGGCACACATACTAGCAGAGAAACGCGCTGCGAAGGAGTTAGAAATGCAGAAGGCTGAAAAGGATAAGACATTAGCAGAGTTTAAAAAGTTAAATGAATCACTCATGAAAAAAAAAGAATGAAGCGGTGATAGAATTAGAAAAAAATGTTTTTAAGGTAAAAAATGAGCGTGACGCGGCTATACGGAAAAATTTTGAAAAAGATCAACAAATTAAAAAGCTAAAAGAAGATAACTATTCTCTGAAAAACGAATCCTCATGTGTGATATGTTAAAGAGTATCAAATTATAATGCGCAAAAAATAAAAAAGATTTTGAAAGCGCTTGATCTTTTTAGCGCATTTTTGAGAAGTCGAATTTTCGAGAAGTAGAAATGCGTTATTGTATCCGTTTTATCCGTCTGTCCGTCCGTCCGTATGTCATCACCATAGATCTCAGCATCCATAAGTCCTAGACCCATGATGTATATATGTTTTTGTATTTCCTGACCTGCCATTTGTGCATCAACACTCAGTTCTTCGATCCGACCTCTTGTAGTGGCAGTAAAGCTCCTGGAAGTATGAAAGTCCTAGACCCATGATGTATATATGTTTTTCATGAATGAAAACTTTGCAGCACAACTCAATCAATTAAACGTCATCATCTGTGGTGACTCAATCAAGATCTTAGCGGCCCAGGGGCAGAAATTGAAAACTTTTTCGAAACAAGCTTCAAGATTCAACTAATTTCACCAAGATTGGCAACCAAGATCTATCAAACAACAATTGACGGAGTATTTGGGCGATTAGCTGATTACAATTTAGAATGTTTCATTTATGAGTCTTATTTCAGTGACCTCAAACCACTTGTAGTTAGATTAAAGAGAAAATAAAAACTTTTAAAATGTAAAGAAATGGCTTTTAAATTCAAAAAAAAATCAGGTATAATCATTACACAAGAACATTCATAAAAATATGTCTAAAATCTAAACACATATACTGATAACTACATAATGCTGATATCTAAAATAAGTACTGATACAATAATACGAAAATGCGCTAACACGTCCTGAGTCCAAAAAGGGACTAGGTTTAACATGATTTTTTTAAATGTGGTCGGGTGTCCCCAAAACATACATAGGGCGCGCCCTATGTATGTTTTGGTGACATACGGCCCAATCTCTCCCATGCTTCTGAAATCCAGCGTCCTCACTGATGCGATTTAAGACTATACCCAAAAATTAAGATAGTGTAGAATAACTGTGTCTTAAGTTACCCGCATATGAGCATTTCTACGAAATAATAGCTATACAAAAATTTATGAAAGTGAAAACAATAAATCTTATCTATTTGTCACTGCATTATTTGAAAACAGTAGTGCCTAGAGACAAAATTAGGATTTGTATAGAATTATAGTTAGATGTGCACTATTGTATGTTTGACGTGAATATGTATCTAATATAGCTGAAAAGTACATAAATATAAAAATTGAAAACATATCTACGATTCAATGTTATGATACCTTTAGGGTGTCATCGTGTCATTTTTTAAAGAATGCAGCATGCGGGATCTTCACGGCTTGGCTTGAGTAGCTGGCCTTATCCCAGCTGTGACCTGACCATCTCTTGCTTGGTCAATGTCATTGCCAAGGTCTTCTGGTGGCGCCAACCCCTCTGGTATGTTGCATAACTGAAGAATGATCGTGTGCTTGGACGCGTGGTCATGTTAGGCCGTGGTCACACCAGTTTGAAATTTGGGTACTTGCCATAAGTCATCCATGTATTGACGCGTTGGGTCGTAACAAGCTTTTTTAACACAGTGCTAGCTGGTGTAAAGCTCATGTCATTTTTCACAGGTCGGATAGGGCCTTGGGAGAATTTCTTTTGCTTTCTTTTCGATCAATGGCGCTGGCATATACTTTATCTTGCAACCCTCTTCTGAAGAGAATCGTTTCTGAAAGCCACCAGCCCGATGGGTTGCTTGTTGCGTAGTAGGATCTCTTGAAATTGTTATCCACTGTTATATTATCGATGATTTTAGGGGACACGGCGCTTGATCGGTCGTTCTATGAACTAGCCGCGGCAGACAATAGCATAGGGTATATACTCACTTGGACTTTGTGTATAAGATGACCTGCTGTTCCTCAGACGATGTGGCTTCTGAGAGGTATGCTGCCAGTCATTAGTGTTGTAATTGCTAGCCAAGTTCCTATCGTATTTACGTTGTGAACACGAGGATGCTGTCATGGAGCGTGTAATTGCACTGACGCTTGCCTTACTTCGGATTTTCTTGACACGTTCAGAACCTGGGACTGTCTTGTCTTTTTTCCTTGGTACCCAATTAGATCTGGAGTTTTCAGGAATGGAGGTGAGCCATTGTGGTGAGCGACGTACCTCCTCTTGACACGACAGTCAACCTCAAAGTGTCTTTTTCTTATCTTATCTTATATGTTGCAGAAACTCCTTCTGTACAGATAATATTGCGTCCTACGTATTTATATGGTTTGTGTTTAGTTCTGAATTTTTTTAGAGTTTTATAAGATGATAAAGTGGTGGCTTTCCTGGTTTCTTCAGGCAACCCATTCCACGCCCGAATACCGAACGGAAAGAAAGAAAACATGTATATGTTTGTTCTTGCATGTGCAATAAGAAAGGTTTTTTTTATCTTTATGTCTATTTGAGCGTTCTACTAAGTTTTCTTTGTGTTGTATTTCTAAATTATAATTAATTGCCTTTGTTTAATTATTAATTTACTCTTGGATCTTCTAACCTCTAGTGTTTAAAGGTTTAATGATTTAACTAATGGTGTTACTCTTGTCAGTTTTAAATATTCTCCAGTAATGAATCTGACAGCTCTCTTTTGTATTTGTTCTAATATGGGTCTTACCAGGGTGAGGTAGCATTATAGTTTTATATCGTTACATTTTTAAAAGTTTCTTTTTATAAAGCCTAAGGTTTTGTTTGATTTTTAATAACTTCATTGACATGGGGGTTCCAAGATAGTTTCTCATTTTCTATGACTCCTAAGTATTTTGCATCTTTAGTTTGGTTTAGTTCTTTTCCATGAATGAAGTATTTTGAAACTAGTTGTTTCTTTTTCTTTGTTACTCTTAGCAGTTGACATTTTCTTAGTGGAAGGACATACTCCAGTTATTTTCCCATTTTATTAATTCATCTAAGTTTTTTTGTAAAATTTTGCCATCTTGTTCTGACTTGATTGTTCTATAGATTATACAATCATCATCAAATAACCTCACTTTAGTTCCTGTTGAAATATTGTTGTGTAAGTCATTTATATAAATTAAAAATAGTAAGGGACCTAGGACAGTTCCTTTTCTGCTACACCACAGACATACCATTTTTTGTCGACGGAGTTTCCGTTTCTTTTACTTGGCATGTCTGTGTGATGATGGAGAATCAAGTAGCCTGGAATCAGAATTCTCTTTTTTTTGTAGTGTAGATAGCGAGTACCTTTCCCAGAGTGCTGCAACTTGCCGATCTATACAGGTTGTTAGTTGGGTTGTCAGCTGGCTAAAATCTGGAGGCAGAGGTGCTATGAGCTGGGCTGTAGTGGCAACATCGGAGGATTCATCTCTCCCCAAGCATTGGGCCTCCTTTAGGACGTCGTCGAACGAGCCGCCAGCGTGTAATCTGGCGTATGCCCTAACATCATGACGTAGGTCGGTCGGCTGAAGACCTTGAATGAGGGCATCTTGGAGCATGTCGTCCGCGAAAATACCTGGTCGGGCAGAGATCGCCAGGAGGAACAGATGTCTTAATGCCGCTGAGTAGTCGTCAAATCTTTCTCCCAGACCATGCTGCCCTCGGCATAAAGTGACTGTAAGAATGCTTACATCTCTCTGCTTACCCTATTTCTGCTCTCTGATGCCTAGCAGTTTTTGTGGTGTGTTGATCTCCTCTGGTGCCCGGTCCAGCACTTGCCTTCAAGGCACCTAGGATCCATGTAACTACATAGGCAAGAGGCATGGGTGCCGGAAGCGATGCGTTTCCGGCATCCGAATATAACATTATGCTGGGCTGATGAGATAGAGCGGGTATGGTTCGAGGACTGATAATTTTCATCTACGCTGGAAGCTTCTGACACCAACAATAAACAATATTGTGCTGGCGATGAAAACTATTCCGGTAATTGTTTAGAGGACAGATAATTTTCACCTTCGCAGAAAGCGATGCGCTTCCGGGGCATCAAAATACAACATTTGATTTTGCTTATGGGGTAGTGGGTATTGTTAGAGGACTTATAATTGTCACCTCCTACGGAAGTTTCTGGCACCAAAATTAAACAACATTGTGCTGGCGACGGAAACTTACGTTTCCGATTCCCTTATATCCTGGAACCTAAGGCCACAACCCAGGTCCTACCCCTCTGCCAGACTGAACAGAGGGCCTTTTGTTTGGTCGCGTGGTGAGGGAAAAAGATGGTGCGTGGTAACACTGTCACATTACCAATAAAATTTTAACCAATCTCACTTTAAAATTTTACCCCTTTTTTTTTTACATAACAACCAGTTTGCTTGATTTTTGAAATATTTTTTTCTACAAGTGTATTGGTTATGAAAAATTAAAATGATTGGAACATAGTTATTACTAATGCAATAACAAATAACATTTTCTTCTTTGACATTACATACTATTATATTTTCTCTTTTAATTAACTTAGTCATCACTCGGCTACAAATGCATCGAAGTATTTCTGTAAAGTTATGATACCTTTTTCTGATGTATTTGTTTTACAGATAATCAGAAAAATAACCTAACTTTTGTTCATGTTGAGATGATTTTGGGTAAATCATTTACATACTTTTACAAGAGTATATGACAAAACACAGTTCTTTTCAGACCTAATGCGGGATATAACTTTCAGTCCCTTTTTTGTAACAAAAATTTAAAATATTTTTTTCAAACATTTCTTTGAATTTCTCATATGGGATAATTCAATAAACTGTTCCTGAATTAGTATGGATTTATCTCTGTTTAGTATCTTAGTTTGTCCAAACTTAAATAGATTCAAAATTGTGACTACATCAAAGTAAAGAGTGTCTTCAAATCTTTGGTTCATGTGTGCATAGGGAGTCGTTTAGTTTCTTCCCAAGTTTGTTTTTTTATACAGAAAAAAAGCTATGCATCAAATGCTTATATTTCTAAAAAATATTAATTTCAATTTTTCAACTTGTAATTCAAACTACTTTTGAAAAAAAAATCAGTAGAATAGGCTATATAACTTTTAAAAAAGTTTTCTTTTAGAGTTTCTCGGAGTTAATTATTTTTTGCTTTCCAGGATCTTTAACAATGAATCAAAGACAGAATAAATTTAAGCATGAACTTTTAGATAAACGAAGTACTTTTGTTTCAGTAAATGATTAAAATCTTTGTCATTTACATGACAAAGTTGAGCATATAATCTCTCATTGAAGGCAATCCTTTTTGATTTTATTAAATGCTGTTATAATGCTTACTCAATTGATCACAGCAAACGTTCTCTATTATTTTTTACACTGAAACGATGTTGATGAATAACATAATGTACTGAAAATAAATTTGGTTCAGATTATTTTTTGCATGTAAGAAAGCTCGGTATTTTTTTACCATTGCCGTAAATCCACCAGCAACAACAGAGTTATTAGTTAGTTGTATAGCTTTAACATCGAAAAATGTTTTTAATTCATGAAATATAATTTCATCTCTTGTATCTGTTTTCAAAAATTTAACACAATATTTACTCCTTCACAAATCTTTATAACCCGAAAGTAAAGTGGACTTGTCAGTCAGTATGTAAGTTATATTTTTTTTTTGAGTATTCACATAAAAATTGTCTAAGCACAGAGCAATTTCGTAAATCTTTCTTTGAACATATTTAACTTTTTTTATAATGTTCAAAGATAAGTTAAGCTAAACTTTGCAGGTTAACTCAATTACAGTTTTTAAGTAAGGTATTCCCCTGTAGTGTAAGTCTCCAACTATTCAATCAGTAAAGATATGCATCTATGTTATAAGAAGCTCGCACTCCATCTTCATCCTTCTAAGATGGTGTCCCTATAAGTTATTGCAGTTATGGTGTTTTCAATTAGTTTTATTTGAGAGTTAAAAAAAAATTAAATTCCTATCTTCTATTGGTATTTCTGGATTTTAAAAAAAATGTCCATTAAGCTTTGAAGGTTTCATTGAATCATTTGACATAGTTTTATTACATAGAAGATATATATAGGTAAACATTTTTTTCTGGATATGAAATATGGCCGTACTTTAAATTACTCAACACTGTATTGTAGATTAATTTTTCGGCTCATTCATACTTTTTTTTATCACATACCACTGTTAATAAATAACATTTTCAATGAAATGTTGTAATAGGAACTTTGAGAATAAAATTTGATATAATTATACAATTTTAAATATAATATTACGATACATAAAAAAAATAAATAAAACCCTATCTTAAAAACCTCAATGATTCATTTTAAAAATAGTATTTTTCAGGCTTACTTATAGTGCTTTTACATTTCTGTCACAATATTGTTATTTATAACGTAGCAGATGCATTATTATTTATGTAGCTAGTATGATATGAATGTTTATTTAATTAATATATGTAGTGTTATCTCTATGTAAAGCGCTGTGAGCCCGGCTCCTGGCTTGGATACAGCGCTATATGAATTATCATTTTATTATTATTATTATTATTCAATAAACCAAAAATTGTGATTGTCTATAGATATTCAATTGTTCTGCTCCACTCTCACCTGTGTATATATCTTGCGCGGTCACACGTGGAAATGCAACAGTTGCTCTTAAATGGCTAGCTTGAAAAACATTTTTGTAGTTGTAGAACTATTTCTTACCTCAAGTGAATCCTGCGGTCACGCCAAACTGTAGCCGAGTGATGGCCAAGTTAATTAAAATAATACTGAAGTCTAATTCACTTAGGTGAGGTTATTCAACAGGTTTGTTTTCAGCAAAGAAATACATTACGTTCACTCTGCCCTTGTGACACCGAACTGTCGCTCGCTCTAACTCTCTACTTTCTTTCGTCTCTCACATCTAGGGCATCTCGGTGCGCTGCATAGGTGCAACAATCTGAAGGTGTTAACACTACTACAAATTGATAAAATTTAAAACTAGCTGGAATATGTCTTTCCACCAAGAAAAGTGTCTATTGCAAGAGTAACAAAGAAAATTAAACAAATACATTCAAAATAGTACGAAGATGGAGAAGAATGAACTCAAACTAAAGATTCAAAGACTTAGTAGTTAAAATAAATGAGAAGCCCAATGTCATAAAATTATTAAAAAATCAAAACAAACATTATGGTTAGTATAAGATAAATTTTTATATGTTTATTAATGATTTAAAGATTAAATGTTAATATGCCCGGTTGAGACCTGTACTAGAATATGCATCAATGTATAAGACTCATCCACCAAATAAAACATTGATAAACTGGAACAAATTAAAAAAAATTGCTGTAAGTTTTATTACTCGAGAATATTAACAACTAATACAAGTAACACTCTTATTTAAATCATTAATCTTTGAAACACTAGATGATAGAGCACAAAAAAATGAGTATTATTTATACAGAAAGCACGATTATGGTGTGGTGGTAAATGTGATAGTGCGCTGCAGGTACCAAGTTTCTTAAATAAAATAATCAGTCACGGGGTTTGAATCCTTGCGTTGGCTACAGGTATGCGTTGCTCCTTAAAGCATTGGCTGGTAGTTCATCTAGTAAAGAAATATCCGACTTCAAATCCTCCGATGCGGCTATACCCGCCTTTTGGAAAAGGCTTAGGGAGTAAACCCTGACATAAAAAGTGGAAATGGAGAAACCTTAGGCGATTTATACATAAGACTTATGCACATACCTGCAGCAAAACTGCATCGACGCAAGTCGTTCCCTTGGTTAAATCATTGACGTAGAGTGAGTGGGATATGCTGTATGGGCAGCAGCTAATTATCTATTAAACCCACCCAGGCTTGCATCACGTCTGGAGTAAATACTCCAGCGTCGCCGAAAGGTGTCGACAAAAAAAGGGAAGCAGCAGCTACCGGTTATAAGCCAAAGCTCAATTGACGTAGAGCTACTAATGTCTCACTGGACATCTACATCAGCCCTAAGACAAATAGGTGCTATCCCGTAATGGACTGCCTAATTAGAGTACCACTAAACAAGTGGGCCACCTGCAGTCAATAAAAGAGAAACAGAGGAAAGGAATAATCGATAGAAAACTTTCTTTCTAAAACACACTTTGTTCTGGCAAGGCATACTAAAAGACGAGGCTACACAGCTTGGTGTAGGGTTCACTGTTAAAAAAAACTCTTCTACAATCAATTGAAGCCCAGTCAACAGGCATGGAGATGATCATCATTTTACACTCAGAACAGCAATCATTCTTAGTTTTTATACTCTAACTCTCTGTTCAACTCCGGAAGAGAAAGCCCAGATCTATTGAGCATTAGACCAGGCAATAACCAGCATCCATAAAGACGGTGCAATCTATATCTCAGAAAATTTCAAATCTAGAATGGGGAGTAACCACGGAGCCTGGCCCACCTGCCTTGGATCTTTGGAAACTGCGAGCCCAGCAATCATTCTTAGTTTGTATACCCTAACTATCTGTTCAACTCCGGAAGAGAAAGACCAGTTCTATGGAGCATTAGACAAGGCAATAGCCAGCATCCACAAAGACGATGCAATCTATATCTCAGGAGATTTCAATGCTATAATGGGGAGTGTCTACGAAGCCTGGTTCACCTGCCTTGGACCTTTGGAAGAGGAAAGATAAACGAAAATGGACAGAGGCTCCTGGAATTGTGCTGCTCACGAGGCTTGTGTGTGACCAAAGCTTTTTTCAAGTGCAAGGATAAATATCAAGTATCTTGGAGACATCCTCAATACCATCAATGACTAAAGCAGGATAACATCATCATCAACAGCCGTGTACAAATAGCTAGCGTCCTACTCTATCGCAGCTATCACAGTGCCGACTGTGACACAGATCACTCCCTTGTTGCCAGCAAAGTACAAATAGTAAGGAAAAGCTAGTACCAAACCAAGAAAAAAGGGATGTCTACGCATCAAAACCTTCTATATGAAAGACCCTGTAATAACGCAGCTATTCACTGAGAAGGTGAAGGAAGGTCTCTCAACGATGTTCCCAAGCGTCAGTATTTACTCCTAACGGGCGCATCTCAGAGAAAATATATATACATCTGTAATACAAGTCTCTGGTTTGATGAATATTGGGACGAGATGAAACCTGTCACTACACACGACAGGTTGTATGCCTTAAAAACAGCAAAGTTGTTTGCTTAAAATGTTGAACGTAAGTATACCAATACCAACTGGCTTATCCTCTATTCAAGTGTACAATCAACAGCAGGAATGGGAATTGCAAAAGCCATTTACGCATTTATCAAAAGGCAACTAGCCCTTTGACGTCCAAGTTGCTCTCCTCACGTCCAAATTTGGAGAAATTAACCAAAAACGCAGCTTAATCGGTGTATTTAGCATTATCCCGAATTGTATTCAACATTTACCACAGTCTCAAGTACTCAATCACCGCTCTATATAACCTTCCAGATATGCACCGTGTGGAAGAAGTTGATGTCTTGTCCACACAGAAAGAGCTGAGCAAATCGATCGAGAGCCTAGCTTGTGTAAAAGTGACTGGCAATGATAAAAAACCACCAGATGTTCTAAAGAATGGCAAGACAGCTTTACTCCAACAATTGCACGAGATTCTGTGCCTCTGCTAGGAATAGGGCTACATTCCCCTAGACCTAAGGGATGCAAAATTAGTGACACTGTATAAAACAAAGGTGATAGGAGTGTTTGCAATTATTATCGCGACAATTCACTCATTAGTATTGAAGGAAAGGCCTTTGCCCGTGTCATATTAACACGTTTACAGAGCCTAGCATCCCTTGTCTATCCAGACGACAGCTCAGGAAAAATGCAGAGAGCAGCTAATGCCATTATACATTGCCTTTGTTGACCTAACAGAAGCCTCTAATACGTCAGTCGCAACGGGATTTTCCAAATAATGGTTAAAATCCATCCCGCTGCCCAACTTGCCATCATCAGTTCCATTAAAATATGCAGCGCTCAGTGCAGTTTGATGGAGCTACGTCAGAATCCTCTCCAGTCAGCAGCGAAGTTAACAAAGCTTTGCACTTGCAATGACAATGTTCGCAATATTCTTCTCGGTACTTCTTCGATACGCATACAAGGATAGCAGTGAGGGAATCTGATTACACACGATAGCTGACGGAAGACTTTTCAACACTGCCCGCCTCCGAGCCAAGACCAGAACGACAGATTTCCTAATTCGTTTGCTACTATTTGCGGATGATAGGGCAATAACAGCACTTACAGAAACTGTTTTACAACAACTGGTGTCAAGCATATTCCAATGCCTGCAAAATATTTGGCCTGCAAATCACCTTGAAAAAGACAAACATCATAGCTCAATACACTCGACCTCCTACTACATTCAAAATCGATAATGAAAAATTGGAGGTTTGGGAAAGCTTCACCTACATGGGGTCCAATGTCTCCAATACACTGTCTATTGAAGAGGAAATAAACAGCAGCTGCCACAATCGCTAAATTAAATAAGCGGGTCTGGCAAAAAACAAACCTAACAGAGAAAAACCAAACTGTGCGTCTATCCAGCCTGTGTCATCAGTACACTACTATATGGGAGCAAGACTTGGGCCACTTATACATCACAAGAGAACAAGCCTAATAGCTTCTATATGAGATGCCTGCGTGACATCCTTGGCATTAAATGGCAAGACAAAGTGCTTACTAGTGAGGTCTTAATGCGTGCAAATAACCAAAGAATGTTCTCAATCCTTAGTGAAAGAATCTTGAGATGGCTAGGAAATGGTAAAAGGAGAAGCGTATCCCGAAGGACCTCCTTTATTGTGAACTTGCTTCAGGAAATAGGAAAACAGGTCGCCCACGCCTGCGATTTAAATATTTCTGCCAAAAGGATATGAAAGGATCCAGAATACATACAAGTGACTGAGAGTGTAAGGCAAAAGACCGATCTACGTTGCGCACAGTTGTCAAAGAATGTGTCAAGTAGGCGATGAGTGAACATTGGAGGAGGCTACAGACGGAAAACCTAGGAAAAAGGCCAAAACATTTGGAAGCACAGAATTCGTGTGGAAAAATAGTGGTAAAGACTGTCACTCAATGATAGGACTGCACATACACTCGAGAAAATGCAACCCAACCCAACGGCGATTAAAAATCGTCTCGCGAGACGGAAGGATGCCCAATGTATTTAAAGCAATTAATTCTAATTTAGAAATAAAACACAACGTTAAATTAATTCAACCCTTCTTATTCGGTATGCTTTGATTAGAACAAACACATTTGTGTTATTTCCATCCGGAATTCGGGCTTCGAAGGGTCGACTGAATTAACCAGGTAGACCCACACGTATTAACTTTAAAAAATATAATAGGAATGCAGTAGTAAACAAAATAAATAGAAAAGCAAAGTACGAAATAATCTTCTGTATTAAGATAAGAAAAAAATGGTCAGGCTTGATCCCGTGACACTTATAAGTCACTTTAGCTACTGTTAAATTAATTTGTATACACTTGTTTTTGTAATTCATTTTATTTTAAATGCATATAAAAATACAAATGAAATAAAAATATTACATTATTTTTATTTTGGAATCACTACTTTTCTTTCTACTCGGTTATCTATAGTATACTAAATTTTCTGTAAAGTATGATATTATTTACTTCAAACGTTACTATACCTTGCTTAGTGATTTCAACCGTCTGACTGTTATCTTTTTTCCATAGTTTAGATAGCCCCTTATCTTTGGCATGCTCCTCAGCTAAATTAATGTGTTCTAATATTTTAGGTATTGTTGTAATCGGGGTCTTCATTTTGGTTATCCCCCCTTTATCCCGTATCCTTTGGGCCCTGGTAGCAGCATTGCCGTGATGGCATACTATGTCATCTTCTGCTCTCACGTTTCCTAAAATCACGTCTATCACGGGGCTATCAAAAAGCGCTGCCAGAAATTTCCCGCTGAGATAAGGTGTTTTTGTGTCTACTATTTAAGTTTTGAAAGTTTTTATTGTACCATCAATTATTTTTACTGTAAACGGTTGTTCGGTATAGTTCTTTCTAGGTACTAAGCTCTTCCTACATCCTACAATTGTACATCCCGTGTCCCTAAGTAAAGCGGCTTCTTTCACTAGCAACATGCATTTTTCAACCTTTAATTTACCCGTCGATTTGTTAAAGAGGTCTTCCTTACTTCCAAATCATTGTGTTTCTGGAGCCTGTCCCTCTTCTCGGTTTAGTCACCATTCCTGGCTGTAATTATTCCTTTGATAATTAGTTCCATTTCCCATTTCTGCCTAAAATAAGGATAGCGATTCTTTTTTTTCTGGTGACAATTGGCCATTAAGTGACCCTTCTTATCACATTTAAAGCACGGCCCCATTACTCGGCCCACTGTGGAACGACTTCTAGCCTTTGTTCTATATTCTCCCCTATGCTCCGACACACACCTTACCAGTAGCACTTTTCTGGTTAAGTGATTTTCCCCTGACGATTTAATGTGGTATATTTGCGTCAGTACCTCTTCGCATGTGGGGGCGTTGTTTATTAATAAGCATTTGACGGCCTCTTCGTTCAAATTTAATAATAATTTATTCCTACAAACCAAATCTCTCAATCCCTCAAAAGTTCTCTCCGTCGTTGCACTTGCCACCCAATTTTCTAACAATCTAACTAATTTTGAGTGAAAAGCTCTAAAATTGTCATTCTCAGGGACTAACTTGTTCCAATCTTCCCTGTATTTCTCACCATTATATCCTGCATGGTGTAACAGTAGTCGCTTGACGGTCTCATAAATTTGTAATTTTGTCTTAACGTCTTCTGTCATTAGGAACGTTTGTATCTCCCCGGTGAGTCCTACTTGGAGATCTATACTCCATTCACTTTTTTGCACTTTTGCCTGCGTCCCTACATGCTCGAACGTTGATACATACTCGTCCAGGTCTTGGGACCCATCATATTTTTGAAATTGTTTTAATATTTGCCGATGGTCTCTCGACTGACCTGTCATGCCCCGTTCCGCTATCCTTGCATTAATGTCAAGTACTTTTAGTTCATGTTCCCTCAGTTTCTGTAACTGTTTCTCGTAATACGCTCTCTTTTTCCTTAATTTTTCTTATCTCTGTTTTTCGTCATATTCTCTCTGTTTTCTTACTTTTTCTTCTGCTTGAAACTCTGCCCATTGCTCCCTCACATATTCATCCAATTTATCTCCCCTAATTGCAAGTTTTCCCCCTGCTTCCCTAAATAACTCTAATTTATCATCCATGCTTACACCTTTACTATGACTTCTAGTTTCGATCTCTACTTCCTACTATTGTACATAAACAAGGCGTTGGAGGATAAAAATATTGATATCGCTCTCTATGTGACAATGGTCTCAAGTGCAACAATCATATGAAACCAAAAAAAAAATATTTGTACTTGCCTTCACTGCCACAACCGGTACACACACTTTCACATATATGAAAAATCACCACACATTTGTCCATGAAATAAATCCGGATTGTTATTGTCCCCACTGTAAACTCTACGAGAGTCAGCGAGACACTGGCAGCAACGAGGAGGAAAATGTCTCTCTCAAGGCCAAGACAGTCCCCGACAACACACTGGCAGCAAGAGGTGGCAGATGTCTCTCTCAATGACAAGACAGTTCCCGACAACACACTGGCAGCAACGAGGAGGCAGATGTCTCTCTCATGGGCAGGACGGTCATCGACAACACACTGGCAGCAACGAGGAGGCAGATGTCTCACTCAAGGACAAGACAGTCCCCGAAAACACCCTGGCAGCAACGAGGAGGCAGATGTCTCTCTCATGGGCAGGACGGTCATCGACAACACACTGGCAGCAACGAGGAGGCAGATGTCTCACTCAAGGACAAGACAGTCCCCGACAACACACTGGTAGCAACGAGGAGGCAGATGTCTCAAACATGGGCAGGACGGTCATCGACAACACACTGGCAGCAACGAGGAGGCAGATGTCTCTCTCAAGGACAGGACGGTGCCCAACAACACACTGGCAGCAACGAGGTGGGTGCGTCTCTCGCAGACTTCACCGACACACTGTCTCACCTTATTGTCCTTAGATGCTTGACAAGAGTCTCCAGAAGTCCTCTGACGTAGCCCCCAATGTTGCGTTCTGGGTTCTGGATTGCACTTAAGACAGAACTGTTGTCAATAATAATATGTTCTCTATTGTGGTAGTAATACACGTATAGATAATCCTTCAATACTAGACGACCTGCATAAGTAAAATGAAGTCAATACAGACATCCAGTAACACCAATCACAGGCTTACAGACCCCATTCGTCACAATATTCGAGCCACCTCGATAACACTCTTTAGTACCACATCGTCTTTTCGTCCACCACACACTAGCCTCTGACCTCCTGGACACACTGACACTACACTATTTATAGCCCTTGGGCGAACTCTTAAAAGTCATGGCGTGACATTCAAATGTCCGTTTAACTGAACACATTTCACAACATTTTTCACAACAACTCACAATAAACTCAATGACAGTGATTCTCATACATTGACAGCTATAAAACAATAGAAATATAAACAATCTATGTCAGTAGTATAGATGTAGAACTGACCTACTCCTCATGACTTCACTGTTGAGTAAACTTGATCTACTTTCCAGTGGTTGTTGGCATTTACCGTGAAGTCACGTGGTATCAATGAAAAAATTATATTTCAGGTCGTGTGGTGTTGCATTGGGGTCCAATCGGGGGTTGGGTCAAGTGATAATAACTTCATGGTGTTTTTGTTTGTTTGTTTTGGTGGTTTTTTGTGTGTGTGTTTTTTTTTCAATTTTGGTAGGGATGTGAATTGTAATGCAAATGAGGTAACATGGTGTAGGTGAGTAAGTAATGTACAAGTGGTCTTGTGATCATGACTTGTAATCTTATTATACTACCTATTTATGAGGGTAAGGCACCCACGTGGTGGTGTGGTTCAAGTGCTAATAGTCAATATTTTTGTTTTAATGTTAAGCAGATGTAATTATATAATTAACAAAGTATTTAAATGATTTAGTTATTGCCTCTTTTTTAAGTGTTTCATATTTTTTGTAATTTTCCAGGATAACACTTGACCTTGATTATACAAAATGCGAAGGGATGCACAAAATGATGGACAGTGTGTTTTATCTTTCTTTGGTGGGAACCTTAGTTTCAATGAAACGTTTAACATTTTTTGCTTTCTGTTTTGTTCGTTTTCGTTCCTTAAATAGGGGTTATCACCTTCAGGTTAGGACAGTTTTCTAGAACTTTTATGTTTCTTTTCTTAAAAAGGGTTTCCCAAATCATTGTTGGGGTAATTTTCAATTTTTAATGGTAGTTTTGTTTGTATTATTTTCTTATCTCGAAGTGCATATCTTAGTGCATATTACTATTCTATAAGTTCAAGTGTCATAGATTTAAAGCGAATATGCGTGAAGTTAGTGTAGCAGAGTGGTGGCTAAATTTGTTTTTGTTAACTACTTAACATACACAGAAATTGAGATGAATACAAGAAAGCAGGTCACGAGGACAAAAGTTCGTATAATATTTATTTAAATATTTCTATAGCTGGCACAGTAACTGCCGTCTAATTATTTAAACACAGAAAACAGACTATACTGTTCTATTAAGGCTTTACCCTACTCCTGTCTAGAGAAATGCCAAGCCGTGTTCTCCAATATCGTTTTCCGGTGTAGTTCTCCTCAAACACCCAAAACTCTCTCCTTATATCCTTGGCGTCCCTCAAGGTGTTAAATGTTAATCTGTTAACCTCCGACCTTTAATTTTTACCAAACGAATTCTTCCACTGGATTATCCGTGACTTTCTTTACAAGCCACAATGGTAAATAAGCATTATCTCCTTTACAATCAACGCCCATTAATAACAGACTACAGACATTAGATCCCATTAATAACAGACCCATCGGCCAGATGTGAGGTTTTAGTTGTGCTCCTCACTTTGCGTAGTCCATTCAGAGTTGATTAATTTCAACAATATAGAGCATAGGAATTTTCTTACGTCCTATGTCCGACTCATACTTTATTGATAAGATTTATGTGCATCTGACAACTCAACATAGTTCTGGTTACAACCGAATTTTCATTTAGCACGTGACTTTTATTACAAGCAACAATGATATATTTAAGACAATTAATAGCTTACTCCATGGCCAGACGTGCGTTTTAAGATCGATTTCGTGGTCCATACAGATTTAATTGATACAAAGGCGTGGCCGCAAGTCAGAATTGATTGTTTATGAGCCTCTGATCACCAAACATCGGCGTCGACTTACTACATCAGTCTAAACTATACTGCAGCTTATTTACTGTATTAACACTATAATTCTTAACATACTGCCACTTTAGGAAGAAAATGACGTTACATTTTTTATTAAATTAAGAAAATGACATCTCACGCAGAGCTGTTTCTACGGCTGGTGATGATGGCTTGGAAACAGTGGAATTTAAAGAAATGATGCCGCACGCAATTACCGGGCAATTACCTGGAAGTAAAATTTCTCAATGTGTATAGCAACAGTGACCAAACTGCGTTTCGAGACGCTTGTGGCTCTTCTGTAATCACTTTGCGGCTAAAAGAAACTTTATCAAATTAAAACTTCTCGCTTCAAATAAATACAGTGAACGAATAACATGAAACACATAGCCTACAATATACATCTGTTAATATTAAATAACATGATTGTGGACAAAATAAAAATTGATAACATTGAAACAAAATCTTTTAACAAGAAAAGATTTGGTTATTTCAAAAAATCAAGGAAAACACGATCACTTCGCTTTAGGGAAATGATAGTAATTCCATGTTTGTGTTAGTAGTAATATCATCCTTACATTTATCGAATGACAGGATGTAAATACTAGGCTAAAAACCACTATGAGTTACTGACGAGTACTTTTGTTGATTCCCGTACGTTACACCTTTTTCCACCTTTGTCCTTTCCATTATAAAATAAAATATTTCAAAACGAAAAATCTTTCTGAGCTTTTTATTTTCGCTTGAAAAATTCTTTGTAGTTTCTTTTAAAAACAAAATTTATGAACGTTATTTATTTATTTATTTATTTATTTAATGCATTTGTCTAGTCTTTTCTTCTTTTTTTTAATTTTTAATACTGCTCAGAAACAAATGATTCAAATAATTCGTGATCGATGTCAATTTTAAAAGTTGCAGGTAATGATAGGTATGTAAGTGATTGGTTATGTCCCCACCCACCCACAGGTGTCCGCATTTTTACTGACCCACCTTTAAGCCGCTGAAACTTAATACAAAACTACACCCTATCCATTCTTTTTTTTTAAAAAAACTATTTTCTTTAAACTGTAAATCTCGGTCCTTCCATCTAGCAAGATGTTTGTGTATTAACTAAGCTGATGGATGCATATCTCATGTGAATTTTTAGTGGTAATCTTAAAATGTTAGCTCTACCACAGCTTTTGCACACAGATGCTGAGCATCTTAATGTTTTGGCAATTTTTCTAGCTTTTCTATGTGTTGGCTCCCCCACTTGTGGAACCTCGGATAATATGACGACTTCTTTTATAAATGTGGGCCAAAAAGATCGGTCCTCTGACTTACAGTTCCTGTCACTTGTGCGTTATCTGGATGCTTGTAAGAACCTTTGACAGAAATTGTTTAATTCGCTGACGTGGACGACGTGTATTTCTCTTTCCCGTTGCTAGTTTTTAATTTGTGAGTTCTTCAGTGATTCAGCCAGAGCTCTTATTCTACATGTCCTAACCATCTCATGCCACTTTCACTAAGCATTAAAAACATGCCTTTAATATTTGCTCGCATACGCTAGGCACTATTAGGCAATTTATCCTGCCATTAAAATGCTAAGGATGTAACGCAGGTACCTCAAGTAAAATTAATAAAGCTTGCGATAATGGAATGCATAATTGGGACGTATCTGGCTTTTGTATACAATGTAGGTGAGCCTGCCATGAGGCTTATAAATTAATAAATGGAAAATAGGTAAACAGAGTTTGAGTTAGCCTGAGAGGACATAACAAAACAGCACATATTTCGGCAAATACCATTCCTTAAAGAATAAACAACATACAAATATAAAAAAAAGGAATAAAAAAATTTAGCTGCGGTGAAATAAAATAGTCAATGAAATGATGAGAGTAGTATGATCTATATCGGAAATGAGAGGGTTGATGTTACAAAACGATTATGTAGTCAGCGCAAACACAACATTCATTCCACGTGGTGCAAGAGTACCATACTCTTGGATTAGTTTATTCTACAGACTAACCCTCTTAGGTGTGTTTGTGCAAGAAACCATAACGGTGACAGACAGAACATCGATGACCACATGGTCGCGTCTATTGAAGTGTCAGGAGAAATGTAGACCATATTGAAACTAACGCAAATAAAGCAATTTCTAGACTTAAATATCCCCTTAGGTCTAATCTAAAATATTCCCTTAGGGAAGGCTATCTGATCCATACGTGCACCAAAATAACATGTCTTACACCGAAGATGGCCACATTGTCAATTGCCGAAATCGTTCTGTAAGGTGGAAATCTTGCTTCTATATAGCAGCGTACTGATAACGCTTGCTTGATAGAACACATTTTTTGTTTTCTCCGTTACATTGATGTTTGTTCAGATTAATTTTATATAGTTGAACCACTGGCGGCAGCTGCAGTGCCTATACTACTGTTTCTTTCGTCTTTATTTTACAGTGTGTTTAAAGCCTTAGACATAAAGTTGATGCGCTATAATGAAGGAGGAGTACTTCTGAGTTATGGCGCGATGTTTTTCTTTTTCACACTGATTTGCATAGCAAACTCTGTGCAGGAACTGAAGAAGCTTGACACGAGTTGTTGCAAACCAGTTTCACTTTGTGGTGTTAGGGTGCATCATCCGCAAATATTAGCTTACGAAATAGGACAGCTCTCGTTTGTCTTTGCTCGGAGGCGGAAGTCTTGAAAAATCCTCCATCAGCTCTGGTGTTTAACTAGATTACCTCTCTGCTATCCTTGAATTAGTATCGAATTAGTATAGAGAAGAATATTGAGAACAGTGTTGGTGCGAGTTCACAATCTTCTATAACTCCACAGCTGACTGGAAAGGCTTCTGACCTAGCTCCATCGAACTGCACTTGCGCAGCATATTTTCATGGAACTGGCTAATGATGACAAATAGGTAAGGGGGACAGCCGATGTTTTCCAGCAGTTTGAATAGTTCGCTGCGACTGACAAAAACGAAGGCTTTTGTAAGATCCACAAAGACAATGTGTAGTGGCATTTGATACTCTCTGCATTTTTCCTGAAGCTGTCGTATGGAGAACACAATGTTTATGGTAGACCGACTACACCGGAAACAGCACTGAGATTCTGGATAGACACGGTATGCTAGACTCTGTAAACATGTTAGTATAACACGGGAAAAGGCCTTTCTTACAATACAAAGGAGTCAAACGCCGCGATATTATTGCGATCAATCATATCACTTTTGTTTTAATATAGTGTCACTCTTTTGCATCCTTTAAGTCTTGGAGAATGTAGCCCTGTTTCCATATCTGCAGCTGATTGTGTGCTGGAACAGTGGTTAATCCAGTGGGAATTGGCACATTTACGAGTAACGTTTTAAGCAAGTGACTTGGCTGTTTTTAGGGCATGAAACCTGTCGGGTGTAGGTTTTTCCTTGTTAGCCATAATAGCTTTACTTTTGGCTTTAGTGACAGAATCATTCTCGTCACCAGTCCATGTTTTTGTGAGATTTTCTTCTAAAGGCTTGTATTGCGGATGCATAGATTGTATGTCTGAGATGCATCTATTTGGAGTCAATAGTGACGCATTGGGACATCTTTAAGATACCTTTCTTCACCTTGTTCGTTAACAGCTGCGTTATCGCAGGGTCTTTGATGCAGAAGGTATTGATGCGTGAACATACCTTTTTTCTTGGTGTGGTACTAGTTTTCCTCATATTTCGTACTTTGCTGGCGACAAGGGAGTAATCCATGTAAAATTCGGCACTGTAATAGCTGCGAGTGAGCAGGACGCTAGCTAGATGTGTACGCTTGGTGATGATGAGGTCTAGCTGGTGCCATTGGCGGGATCGAGGGTGTTTGAAGGATACTTGATGTATATTCTTGCACTTGAAGAAAGTGCTGGTCACACACAAGCCTCGTGAGCAGCACAATTCCAGAAGCCTCTGTTTATTTTCATTTATCATTCATCTTCCTAAGAGTTCAAGGCAAGTGGGCCAGGCTTCGTGTTCACTTCCTGTGGCGGACTCGCTGTCTAGGGGGATTTTTAGGTCCACCCGTTTTGACCACAGATATAACATCAGGCGTACAGTAGTGTGGTAAAAGTATTCACGAGACTTGACTCAACAGAGAAAATGACGGTTATTTACAGTATATATAGACATATCTATATCCATAGCAATACAGTGTAGTAGCTATCATAGAATACATTCACTGTGTTTGTCTCTCTCAACATATCGATAAAACAGGACTGTCCTGGTCCACACTCAACACTCTTCCCTCTGCCTGCTTAATACACACTGGTTCCCTCCTTGACAGTCTCACCTGACATCTCTACACACTCCCCTGTGAACAAACGGTGAGCGAGTATTCAAGTCCACGGGTGTTCACGCTTTGTTTATCATTCACCCTACGGTTTCGCTCAGTCATTCTCACACCATAACATCTAACCGTGACACTCCCCACCCTAGCATTAAAATCTCCTAGGAGTTAGATTGCCTCGTCTTTGTGGATGCTGGCTATTGCAGGGTCTAACTCACAATAGAACTTGTCCTTCTCTTCCAAAATTGAACAGATAGTTGGGCTTAAACACTAAGAATGTTTGCTGGGCCCGCAGATGTTCTGAGTTTTAGAGTGAGGATCCTCGCCGTGCTTATGACGGGGGTTCAATGGATGGTAAAAGCGTGTTCTTAACAGCAAATTTACATTATGCTGTCAAGGGTAATATTTTGGCCTGCCTTACCAGAATAAAGTGTAATGTTCTTCTTTGAGTGAACCGTTGTCGGGGAGCCAGGTATCCTGAAGGCATCTTTAGCATTTAAGTTCTTTATCGATTTTTCCTGTCTTCGTGTGTCATTTATAATCTACAGGTCATCAGTCAAACCAAGACAAATAGTCTTACGTTCCAGCTAGTGATTCGAAGAGCTGGGGTCTTCTTCTTCTTCTTTTTCATTTCTTGGTGTTTTGGCTAATTGGCCAACTTGTAGAGTGTTACGTACACAGTAGAGAAGGCAGGCCATGACTGGATATAAACTTTTTCATTCGGGGCTGCCCAAATTGAGGAGGGCGGTAGCTGTCCAATGAGAAATTGGAAGTCTCTCCCACCGAAGGCAGCAGCCCCTGGCGCCTAGCTCTGCGTCATTTGAGCTTTGGCTTATAAACGGTAACAGCTGCTTCCCTTGTTTTGTCGACACCTAGCGGCGACGCTGGAGTGTCCTTTCCAGAGATGATGCAAGCCTGGGTGGGTTTAATCGAGAATTAGCCGCTGCCCATACAGCATATCCCCTTTCTCGACGTCAATGGTGTATCCAAGGGAGCGACTTACGTCGATGCATCTTGGCTGCCATTGGTGTCGCAGGAGGTTCCGATATGTACAAAATCGTAAGTATAGACCGCCTTTAGGTGCTATATTTCCTGATTTTTTATCAGGGTTTGGTCACTTAGACTTTCCCAAAGTGTGGGTATAGCTGCAAGGCAGCGGAGGATTTGTAGTCGGTGTTTCCTTCTCCTAGATGAACTACCAGCCAAGGTTTTAAGGAGCAACATCTACGCGTAGGGTGCCAGAACCAGGATAAAAAGACAAATAGAGTGTGCTTAAATACGTTATATCTATTAAAAAAATGGTGGAGTTTTCCCGTTACTTGCTTTTCATTTATATCGTATCTCAATCATTGTTAAGAACAAACAGTACTATATTAAATAGATGGAAGCTAATTTACACCATCATAATTTGAAATACTCTTTTACCATAACTTTTTCCGTATTTTATATTCTTTAAATTATTGCGTCGTTTTGTTTTCAAGGTACACAAATACTTCCATTAAATTTTGTTTAGGAACTATGAAATTTTGTGTATCGCGAAGACTGTACATTTATATATTATAAATTTATATATATCAGACAAAATTCTTTGTAGTTTATAGATTATGACTGAAAAATTTGTAAAGTGCCTTCTTTCAATAGTGCCATTGGTTTTTGCATAGACTATTTATCTATTTAATTTTACTTTTTTAATTCCTTAGTATCCCAAGTTGTGTTTTGTACTTTTTCTCTCCTGTAAATGTAACTGAATAATGGCTTCATATTTTTTGTTTCTATTAGACTATTTAGACAATAATTATTACTTTACTGATTTTTTTTTAAAATATGCTATTTTAGTAGAAAAATTTGAATTTTATGTTTTATTACGTTAAAATAGTATATTTAAATCACCCAATAACTTGATTCTTTCATTTTCTTATCTTTATTCATGGTTGATTATGCTTTTTAAGATACAAAAAGTCTATATTCCTATATGCCTGCTCCAAGTGTTCATATCATGTCTTATCATGCAATAGTTAGGCAATATATTCTTCCAATCCATTTTTTCCGGTTTATTGTTGTTATGTTATACATTATACATATATATATATACATACTAGCAATTTCCACGCGATTTGCTGCGGAAAGTTGAAGTATTAGTGATGAGTGACTAAGGGAATAAAAAAACACCAATATTCAGGCCCCCAGCACCAACCAAGGTATATTTTAAATATTTTTTACCTGCTGCCATCGTGGAAGTGTATTTCAACCCCCCCCCCTCCCGTCCCAACGTTTTATGCGTTTACCTACTTGGGAAATAGGAAAAATAGTGCTTTTCAATTTGTATATACCACATATTAGGAATTTTAAAATTATATTACGCAAATATTGTCGTGAGAGGGTACCCAACAACTTTCTAAAGTTAAATGCTTTTGCCTACATGGAGAATGGGAGAATTAGTGATTTTTACTTTTCATATATTTAATATTAGGAAAAACTACATTTTGGCCCCCCAGCCAACAGTAATAAATGTTTAAAATAATGTTCACCTGCTACCATTGTGGAAGTGTATTAAACAAACCCCTAAAGTTTCATGCGTTTACCTATTAAGGAAATAGGAGAATTATTGAGTTTCATAGTTGTATAGCACATATAAAAAAAACACGTGTTTTTTTTAGCCCCGGCCCTCATGAGTGTGAAGTTAAACATTATTTTACACCAATTTTCGTTGTGAGAGGGGACCCAACAACTTCCTAAAGTTTTATGTTTGTTATCTATAATTGGTAATTGGGGAATTTGTGATGAGTCGGTTTTTAATATAAGAAAATCAAATTTAGGCCCACGGCCCCATGTCAGTGAGTTTTAACTATTCCCTTAAAAGAAACATTGTGTAAGACACTAAGTTATACTTATAAAAATAACAATTTCTTACTCGTTAAAAGATATCGTGTTTTTTTTTCGAATTTCGACATCCATGAACATAATGATATAATACTTTCGTAAATTATGAAATGAATCATTAAAACTAAATCTAATACATAATCGTCCTAAGTATGCGTGTGTCTCCCCGGCCAAAGACTCGCGAAAAGTTGCTCGAAAGGCGCGCAAAATTAGTATAAATAAATTAAAAATGTTAGCCGTAAAATATATTATATGACGTTATTGTTTTAGCTCAGAACGTCAATTACCGAAGCAACGCACGAACCTGTGACGTCAGCATTTGTGTACACACAAACATACATTTGTGTTGAGTCTTTCATCGGCCACCAGCCTAAGCGTGTTTGTCTCCGTTATAAATCATGATGTAAGTCACCACCAACTGGTTGATGTCGATATGTCGGTCTTCGGTTCTTGACCCACAGCCAACTGCATTGCTGCACCACATTCAAGGCATGACATAGTTCTCCTACGCCTGTACCCATCGTCAATGTCACGTTCGCATTGCTTTATTATGTCTTCTTCAATTCCACAAATTTGTAAACCTTCACGTATTGCCACGAGACAACTATGCTGTCGGGTATCGTTGTTTTGGGTTTATTCCCGATGCTTACACACCGACAACTGTTTCACAATAAGCCAACTCAAGTCCCTTTTGAACAGCAATCTTTTATTTACATGCATGTACACTTGACATCTATGTAATCAACTCTGCCGGCGTACAGTCCAGCCAGCCAACACGTAACTCTAACAGTTCGGCTCTTCTCCTGTTCTCGCACCCGGTGATCTGTCAACACGCCACTGGCCTCCGCAGCATAACCCCTTGTTCTCTCTCACTGTCTCCTGTGCGTGTCCTGTCACACATCGAGACACACGAGTTATATACCCATGGCCCCTGGACAGACCTTCCGTGACGTGAGCAACGCTCCACGTGAATTCCCCCCCCCCCCGTGAATTCGTTCACCCGTCAAACATGAGTTGTGACCAGGCAATATTACAACTTTAAAAAGCAGTGGTTCTCATATCCCTGACATATGCCTCGAAAAAAGAACATTCGATGAAACCGAAATTGCCGATAGAAAACGACGCAGAAACGAACATAACAGAAATCGAAGAAGAACAGAAACACACGATGAGGCGTCCAGGTGATGAGAAACGCGAAACCAACAAAATCGCATTCGAAGAGCAAGTGAAACCGACGAACAACGGTCCCGTAGACGGGAAACAGCAGCCACTAATAAACTACGTCGGTCAGCTACACTCCTGGAAGTACTTGCACCTCATCTGGATGGAGCCAACGGAAGTGACTTCATGAATGACAACGTCCAGCAACATTTCTGTGGCAATTTACAATTGCTGTGCACATTCTGCGGTGCCAAACATTTTCCTGGCAAACATGCTGCGGACAAAGTATTTACCACATGCTGCCAGAACGGAAAAGTGACGCTAGATCCTATCCGCATAACACCTTTACTGAGGACGCTCATGACGGGGGAACACGAGCAGTCCCAAAACTTCATGGACAACATCAGGTCTATTAATGGCGCCTTAGCCTTTGCTAAAGTCGCTCCTCCTCCCGAATACGGGCCCCACTGTTTTCGCATTTACGGACAGATTTACCACAGATTTGGGGCTCTGAATTATGACAATGATGATATTCGTCAATTTGCTCAGCTGTATACTGTATATCCTTGATGCTGATGAAGCTAAGGAACAAAGGATTCAAATGCGACCTAACTCTACATGCAACTGCGATCTCATGGCACTCCTAAGCTCATTCATGACTGACCACAATCAATTTGCAGATGCATGGAAAATGCTGTGTGAAGTGGAACAAAAATGTCTGGCGTAAGCAGCTTTACTGTGTTACTGCCCATCAATCATGAAAGAAACGATGACCAAAGGCTTTACAATGCTGAAAGGTCCAATGAAGTGGCTTTCGTCTTCCAAAATGCGTATGGAGGACCTCCTCTTGAACGGTACATCATAATATACTGCAAAACCATTTCACACGCACGTAAAACACAGAGAATCAGCATTCTCGACCCCAATTTCGATCCCATGGTCAACCCTGTGTTATTCCGTATGGGGAACAAAGCTGGACACCAGATATTAAACTTACGAGTTTACGAGTATAAGAAGCTTGCGTCGGCCATCATCCACCAATCCCAGAACAAGATTCACTCAAATGAAGTATTATGGCCATCGATTATCCATCAAAGTTGAATTTAAGCTTTTACTGAGTGCTGGAAAACTCACCCTCCAATATTTTGTGGATAGCTACATCAAAACGGAGGGAACCAGACTTAATTTTGTGCGACAAAATCAGTCAAAACTAAGGGTAAGAAAGTACAATGGCTTGATGGATTTCTTTCAAGCCGAGATAACAAGACCTTATGCTAGGCCAACCACTAATACTTCCTTCATCCTCCCTGGGAAGCCCCATGCTCCAAAATTATCAAGATGCCATAGCGATTGTTAGAAAGTACCGGAAACCCGACTCTTTCATTACAATCACATGCAGCCCAAAATGGCCTGAAATTGTTACCAATTTAAAACAAGGCCAATCAGTGGAATTTCGTCCAGATTTGGTCGCACGCGTTTTCAAACTTAAACTGAATGCTCTACTAGATGACATTGGAAAGCTTCACGTTCTTGGAAAACCAATGTTATTTTCTATTACAGTATTTCATACATTTCTTTGTTATTTATGTTCCAATCGTAATCTTTTCATGGCAATAAAGGCAACGTGGTTTTTTCTATTGCAGCATTTGGTAATATCTTTGCTATCCCTTCTGTTGGATTTCGTTCTGCCAGCTTCAGCTGGCTTTTGAACTAGTTACTACATAAAGCGTTCAATAATATGTTCAAAAACTAAAGAAGTGAGTGCCAGTTTGTGGAAAAGCTTTTGAGAAAATTGGCAAAACACAAGAAGCTATAATGAGTGGCAAGATAACTTTACTACAAAATTTGCTTGAACTTCTGACTTTCTGCTGGAAACAGGACTACATCACCCAGGACCTAAAGGATGCACATTTAGTTACAATTTATAAGATCAATGGTGATAGAAGTGATTGCTATGAAAATTGCGGTATCTATATTAAATAAGGTTAAGTACTCGCAAAAAATGTCTCTGTATTGCTTCTATGCGCTGTCATAGAATCTGGTAACATACCCGAGTTAATGGTTGGGACGAATTTTATGAACGCGCAATTCCTCAGAGCATGGCAAATAATAAGCAATAATATGAGATATCTCTAAAGTCGCACCATTTCATGCGGTGAGGCTGAATAGTTTAATACGCATATTAACTGTTAATGTTTCATCGCCCAATCAACGCAAATTGAAACACGTCATCTAAGAAATGTGAGCGAGGGATCATTCTCCTACTAAGGTGATGGAATCAACTGATATGTATTTACTCAGATTGTAATCATCAAGGAACCAAACATTCCGAAATCCAAATAAAGTAAGAACGACCTCAATTATCGACTAAATACGCTGTCATAATTATAATATATAATGCCAAATTAATAATTTAATAATTAAATGCTTAATCAGTTATGATATGTTGAATTTATTTGGATGGGTTAAATAACCATAAGAATGCCATTAGGTATTATGTATTTATTATCATTGTATATAATACGACACCAGATTCCATTTGTCAATGGATTAACTCAATTAAAAGATTAACTATTGTTCATTATCTTATCTTATCTTATATGTTACAGACGCTCCTTCTGTACAGAAGATTATTACGTCCTACGTATTTCTATGGTTTCAGATCAGACCTGTATTCCTACTAGAGTTTTAAAAGATGATAAAGTGGTGGCTTTCCTGGTTTCTTCAGGCTACCTATTTCACGCCCTAATACCGTACGGAAAGAAAGAAAACGTGTATGTGTTTGTTCTTCCATATGGAATAAGAAAGGTGTTTTGATCTTTATGTCTATTGGGGGTTTTATTAGGTTATCTTTGTGTTGTATTTCTAAATTAGAATTACTTGCCTTGTGTATAATTACTAATTTACTCTTGGTTCTTCTACCCCTAGTGTTTCAAGCTTTAATATTTAAACTAATGGTGTTACTATTGTCAGTTTTGAATATTCACCAGTAATGAATCTGGCAGCATTTTTTTGTATTTGTTCTAACCTATCAATATTTTCTTTGGTGGATGGGTTCCATACAGAAGATGCATATTCTAGTATAGGTCGCACCAGGGTGAGGTAGCATTTTAGTTTTACATCTTTGTTACATTTGTAAAAGTTTCTTTTTATTAAGCCTAAGGAATTGTTTGATTTTTTAATAACTTCATTGACATGGGGATTCCAAGATAGTTTCTCATTTATTATGACTCCTTTAGTCTGGGTTAGTTCTTTTCCAAGAATGAAATATTTTGAATTTATTTGTTTCTTTTTCTTTGTTACTCTTAGCAGTTGACAATTTTTCTGGGTGGAAGGACATACTCCAGTTAGTTTCCCATTTTATTAATGCATCACTGTCTTTTTGTAAAATTTTGCTGTCTTGTTCTGACTTGATTGTTTTATAAATTATACAATCATCAGCAAATAAGCTAACTTTAGTTTTTGTCGAGATATGTGTGCATCAGTAATGCATATATATGAACGTTGATATCATAGCTATTTTATTATTAACAATGGGTAATATACGATCTTAATCATGATTTTAAATATTATTTACCATTATCTTGTACTATCTTATGAATACTTTAATTCCTTTTTGACACCTTGCTCTTAAGGCTCGGATGTCAAATGAGGGACGCCTAGTAGTTTAATACGGATAAACTACTAAAATTTATACCTTATTTCATAGAATCTGGTCCCTGGTTACCGGAAAGCAAAGATTCACTCATCTTTTACGACTGTTGAATTCCTCCCCACCTCAATTTTAGAACCTTTACATAGGGGTAGGTCCATCAACGCAACAGGGACGCTTCCTTGAGATGGACAAAGATCCATGATGGAACATGGAATATTCCATAGAATATAGTTAGTTATAGGTTAGGACGTGGAAGTTGGCCGAACGTTCTCGAAATCATGCATGTCAGTGCGTGATAAACAGTTGGTACACGCCACTGACAAATCAGATGAGATCCGTCCGCTGACCCAGACGGGGCCAGGGGTCTTTAAATACTGGATCCAAACCTTGCAGCAGCCTGTCTCTCAGAATATTCGATGTACACCAGGTCTACGGTGTGACGGGCAAATAAGAGTTGAGGATAGCTGAAAGTTTGCTTCAGTTTTGTTCAGTACCTAGACTTAGAAAAGTGAAATGTATTTTGTATAGTATTATATGTTATTGATATGCTTCGATATTTAATTACCATCATTGGTACAATTATTTAATATTGTTGTTTTCAGCTAGTTAGGAGTTAGTACTAAGTTATGTTAGATGGAGCTAGTCAGTACTTTGTAAGTACTAGTAAGTTGTGAAGCCATTGGAGTGGCGAGAAACCATTAGGCTACAATCTCAGACAGGAGACGTTCTGAGACCTGGAGTGAGGAAATGACAAGGTGGCATTGCCTTTACACGTGGGAACCCTTGGTGTCGGTGACTATCCTGGCGAAGGGGCGGACTGCCAATCTTACTGACCACGGGACAGGACTGCGCTACGCCTGATTGGCCAGACCAGAGCATCGCAGTTCAACCAATCTCTTTGGCCACGCCTATTCCACGAGGGAAGTTGGGCATCTTAATTTAGTATAGGTTTATTTACTTATGTACAATGTATATATATGTATATAATGTATTAAATACTAAAGGAAACAATATATACCAATTTTTCCTATGAGGAGCCATTTTTCAAAACCTGCAATGTCACCTTTTAGAGGTTTTGGAGGGGAAAACTCTTTTCTAAACAGATTGATTTCTTAATTCTTGAAATTTGTAATTGCGTTTATAGATTCAAAATATCTGGTCAGTCTTTTCGGGCTTTGAACATCACTCCTACAGAACCATACCAGGCAGAGGGTTCAGATCTTTTGAAAATATGTTAATGGGGTCACAAAGAGTGGCACAGGCCAAAAACAATTATCGAAAAGATTAACAAGAAAATCAAAAACACAATTTTACCTGACTGCAAAATAATTTTCCCTTTGCGGCTTTCACTGTTACTTTAGATACTTCAACTTCCTACTTTTTCTTATAATCTGTGTCTTTGTTTGTTTTTGTTTTTCTCTTCTTTCCATTTTTTTCATCACATAGGCTCTAATATGTTTAAGGTATATGTGAAGTAGGTAATTATTTATGTTTTTGTACTTTGTACTGATAAAGGCATGAGCAGAAACGTTTACTATTATTTGTATTTCTTGATAAGTAAAGCTTAAATTTATTGTTTTCTTACACAAATAGTCAAATAGTTTATGAAATTGTTTTTTCAAATTAAAAACCTTTATGAAGTCCCATTCTGTATGAGTTTACTTTTGGCTGACAAAATTGGTGGAGAAGTGTTGGGGTAATCAAGGCCAACAATGCTTCTTGAGTTCAGTTTCGTTAATCCTAGACAGAATAATGTGCAGTTCTTAGTAAAGTGGTTATTACATCCGCCTTATACGCGGAAGTTCCTGGGTTTTATGAGACATTATTTTTTATTATTTTTTTAACAAAATGTGTATGATTCTGACTGATCATTTTCCCATTTCTTTTCGAACATAATTTCCATTATGGTTGTAGACTTCTGCGAGGTACTCTCCATTATTTTCAGTGAGGGAAAAGTAGTCATACACTATCTTCAAAAATACGTTATGTACATGAAAACTTTTTAAGCCTATGGTGACGAGGAAGAAATTATCGCGATGTCTGAAATACATCACGCCAGTGTCATTATTTACTTATGAGAACGTACTCATACCTGTCCTTGACTTTACAAACCCGTTCAACATATATCTTCATACCTGCTCTTTAGGTCTTCAGTCACGTCCATTACGAAGTTAGATTGCTTCTCACACGTAACGACTTTTTAGGGTCACCTATTGACAACGTCGATATGTCCACAGAAGCTTCCCACTAATGTGATGTAACCTTGCAACCACCCTAATAGGCATGTACAACCGCATTTCAATTCTCATTGTAATGAAGGAAAGGATTCCACCAAAGAATTCGAAACCTAAATATATACATAATTTACCAAAACAAGCAGAAGACGAGTGCAAATAAGCTTGCCAGGGCCAGCCAATCAAAATGTATGTTTGGAATGCAAGAGTAGTGCAGTTTGGGGGCAGGTAGCTAACCGATGGGGGTATGTTTTGAGACCAACAATTCGTCGGCGTAATGTAGCTTGTGTATGTTATCGCCCTCCCCTTTTCTTTGGATTATCTGTTTGATACTCTGCGATGTATGCTAATAGATTATAATTGTTGCCGTATCCTTGTCTTTTAATTTAATTAGCAGTATAGGTTTAAAATGATTTTGCGAAAATGAATCTCATTTTATGTGGAAATTTTAAAAATTATTTCTTGTCAATTATGTGCAAAAATTTTAAAAAGAAAATGCTACGCTACACTTGAATCTCCAGTAATCCATCCCAAATTTACATCCCTTTATGATAGTCAATAAATTTATTTTACTGGTCCTCTGTGGTCCATCAATCTTATGCCAATTTAGTAACAGTCGTCTTGACCTTGTGACAGTCATAAATTATCTATCATGGAATCTATGCCACCGCATCGACACCTCTTCCACTCACAGCTTATACTCTAGGCCACTTTTTTAGACCTAAGTAACAGTTTTACTACGTCATTTGCGTTCCAGATTCTTAACAGAACTATTCATTTGCTCAGCCAGCTAACTTAATTTTAAGATAAAAATCCCCGAAATCTGTAACACTACTTTCTAAATCAACTTAGTTTGCTGGTGATTTTAATTGATCAACTAGAATGAAATTAACACTTTTCGCCACAACATCCACAACATGGACAACAGTGTAAATGATTACACTACTTGTAAACAACTAAATCATACATCTTTAAAAGCAGTCTCCATATTTCTTACTATCGCTGTTGTTTATTTACCATACGTGTTAGTTTCTTATCATTATCTGCACTCTTGAAACTAAATCATATTGTAACATTCTTGTTAAATTTCTAGTTAGATACACGCCAGACATAAAAAGTGCCCTAGTTCAAACATAGCATAAAATTAAACAGTAGTCTATATGGCAAAAGAAAAAAAAATATATATGTTTGTATATAAAACCACATATTGTATTTCCTAAATTTTCCAAGTATCATTAATTAATCGTTAACATATCAAACCATATAAATAACTTTTTTCATTTAAATTTACACGAGAAATCATTCAGAAAACTCGTAAACCTGAAAGCCCAAGCGTGGCAGTTTAAACAAAAAACAAACTTTTTATTAACTAGACGATGAAACTGAGCACTTAGAATATTATTTTCCTTATAAAAGATATACACAAAATATTTAGATATATTTATAAAAGTAAGCGTATAAAAATATAGAAAAAAATTTACATACATCAATCCATTGGTACAAATAAAAAAACATGCCTTTAAAGAGAGAACACAAATTATTTGGCCATTTCTTGATATGAAACATTTCTGATAAAACGGCAAAACTAAACAGTTAGAAACATGCATAGGAGAATTGAAAACAACAGAGGTAGTTCACAGAATTTAATCTTCAAGGCAATCATACCAGGAAAAAAATCGTTAACATGTTAAATATGGAATGAGGCTGACAAATTAAGAAAGGCCTGTAAAAATGAGAGAGAGAGAGCGAGGGAGAATGAGTTCATACTTTTCTATTTTGAAATTTATGTTAACTAATTTTTAAACACAATTTAATCAGTGATTTTTAAAAATCATTTTATTATCTTTTTCCCCGATAGTACTGTTTTGTGTAACAGCTTTCTTATACACTGAAGCAAACCCATTTCAAATAAAATATAAAGACATGTATTATAACACTTTAATTTTTGTGTTTGAATATTTTAAAAATACGGAACAATAAGTTAAAATGTCTCTTTAATATGACGCCAAGTAAAACAAATATATATTCTGTTTGTAAGAATAACATTAATCAGATAAGTACATATATTAACCTTAACGACATTTTAAGAACTTCATATACATTTTAAGTGCTTCAATTTCAAATATAATTAATTCAATTTATCATACAACATTCAAAGAAAAAGATTTCATTAAATTGAGTTGAATTTGTTGAATTTAATGATAATTATTTTTTGTAAAAAAATCTCAAAGATCTCAGAAATAAGAAGATAACAGCTCTCTACACTGTTGTCATTCAGCAGTTGACAATTAACAGTGGTAAAACTTTATTACTAAACAAAGTAAATTAAACAATACAATAAACATATGTTAAGTAATGCATATTACGTTTTGATAGCATTGTTCATTTTTAGAATAAATGAAACTTTTTATTTATTATGAAGTCGATTATTTGAATTTCTGGCTGCATCTAATGACCAATAAAACAATACCTTTAAAATACCTATTGCCTCACACGGAGTTTACATGTGAAACCTTATTTTTTAGAATATCAATGCCACTCGTAAGGAAGAGACTTTACATAAACGAAAAAGGTGATACTCTATATGGTACTTGGAAATTTATATTTATAAAAGCCATTTTTTGAAAAGAACTAGAAATGGTGCGTGTGTTGTTGTTTTTTTTTTTTTTTAAGGTGTGACATTATTTTTAAAAAGTGTCCTTTTTAGCTGCTTTTTAAAACTAAAATATTGGAAGAAACTAGTCTAATTGGTCTTTAAAACTCGAAACTCAGTTTACCATTTAAAAACTATGATAGCTTTTTCAATGAGCATTTAGAAATACGGAATAAGTACCTTTATCCGGACTTCTTTATCACAATATCAATTTTCTTAGTAAGATTTTTTGTTGTCGTTGGTGTTTCGATTATGTTAATTTCTCTCATTTAGTTTTTCTGTATTCACTGAATTTTCCAATTATATAATCGTGTTCCCTCTTATATTCATTTTGATTTCATTAAAAAAAAATTCTATGTGAAGCCATTTATTTTGAATAAAGTTTTTTTTTCTTTGGTCAGCCCGGATGCCTTAACTTATTACCTGTTTGTATTTTTTTTCATATTTAACTTAAGCTGATTTATTTTCATTAGGCATATTCTTTTTTCCTCTATTTGTATTCCATTTTGTTCATAAAACTTCAGATGCATTTTCTTTCAAACCATTAAAAAACTTGATTAATCTAGCATACAGAATTGGACTGCATAAAGATTTTAAATAAAAATACAAGATACACAAAATAATTGAGCAAGAATACAAAAAAAAGTAATGAACTAACACTGCAGTAAAAGTTTAATCAAGATTGCATGTATACGCATTTTAATATTAAATTTAAAAGCGTGATTACATTTTTTTATTTTGAGCATTTTTATTCGTCTTTGATTAGATTAAATCAATAGTTAATCATGTCATGATACACTAGTTTTCTTGACTTGATTAAATTGACTAGGGGGGATTACATGGATTTGCTGGATTATTAGGGTTGCGAAAATTAACGATTAATTTTAATTTTAACTTTAATCGATACATTGTGATTAAAAGTAAAGTAATGCTTTAAAAAACGTTTAAGGTTTATAATAAATAAACACTTACAATATATATGAATAATAATGAATATATATATATATATATATATATAT
>MUZC01003782.1:93974-106019 GCA_002072015.1 Radix auricularia
TGTGGAGGCCCTGGGGGCGAATTGTCGGCGCTCAGAGGGAAGCATGACGGGTGCGGCCGAGGAACGAGGCCAAGCTTGGATCCTTAGCTATGGCCGCAACTGACGCCAAGCTTGGGTCCTTTAACGTGGACGAGGATTGACCACGGGCCAGCGGTGTCCTTTGAAGCGGTCAGGGTGCGGGCGAGAAACGAGGCAAGCTTGTGGACGGCAGCAGGCCTGGGTGTGGTAGTCTCGCCAGAGATTGGCTAGTGAACAAGCTTGACCGTATAGGTGCGGAAACGGACGGGTATAAAGGGGATGCACTGACAGACACGAGAGAGAGAATTAGGGACACAGAGAGGGGACAGACGGAGATAGGGATAGGCAGTGTTAGGACAGACGACTTTAGTTAGGGATGAGTGTTTCCAAGTTAAGAAATTAAACATGATTAATTTGTAAATTCAGTCTTGGAGTTTCAGTGTTTGATTCATAAGTTAACAAGTGTATGACTAAGTCTTTCACAATATACAAGTCTTAGTAGTACAGCTATATAGAAATTGTTTGATGATTAACAAAAACATGAAGATCATCTTTTTATCCCACGTGTTCAAAAGTTATGATTTTTTTTCTAAGACCTCATAATTATCTTTTTCTTTTGCATTTTGTGCCCTTTTAAGACATTTTTAAAAATGCCCATAACTTCAGCATTTTATTTAATTTAATTTTAAATATAATATTGTTTGGACATATATTTAATATATTTAAATATAAGTAGTTCAATATGATGTCAATGAATTTAAATTTTGTTATATTTAATTAAAAACAATTTTTCGTTTTTTTATCATTGTCCTTATTAAACATGTTATTTTTAAGTTTACACTTTTAGAGTCTGTTTTTTAAATGAAGCAGATTGTACTTTAAAAAAAAATATCTACTATTTATAATTAATTATTTATTGCTAAATCGGAAAAAAAATAATTAAAAACAATTTTTTAATTTTAATCACTATTTTAACGATTAAAATAATTTTAATCGATAAAAACATTTACCGATTAATCGAGAAATTAATCGGGAATTTCCGCAGCCCTAATATATATATATACAGTGGCGTAGCTGGTGCTTTTGCCGCCCGGGGCGGTCACCAATTAGCCGCCCTCCAGGTTTCGATGACGGTCCTGTTTTTTTTAAATTGATAAATACAAATAAATAATTCCAATTGAAACAAAGTAAAGGTGGGAATATTTTTACCATTAGATGCAATATTTAAGTAAGAAGCAAAAAAGGAGGCCGCATTAGATGATATACATTTAAATACATATTTTGTTTTAAAAATGAAAGATATTCTTTTTAAAGACCACAAGAAAGGTACTGAAGTCGCATGAGAGAAAACATATTCCAAATTTACTTACAGAAACACATTACCAATGAATATGCATTTATTGTGTTTTTATAACTAAATGAAAATGTTTCAATTTTTTTTATAAACAAATTGTATGCATTAGATAGTATGTAAACATATTTATACATTTACTTTCCTAGATTTCATGTTAGAAAAATCGTGTATTAAGCTATCAAAATTTAAATCATTTGTAATATCTTGTTCTATTGACAATATTGCAAGATTTCGAAGTCTGAAATCGCTCATTGTTGAACGAAGATAATTTTTTATTAACTTCAATTTCGAGAAGTTCCGTTCGCAACTAGCGACACTGATAGCAATTGTTTTAAAAAAATTCTTAACAAAATTACAATGTTTGGTACAGAATTTTCTAATCTATACTGCTGTATAAATTTTAAAAGATCAAGGGGGCCTTTGGTCCCGTTTCTCCATGAAAATGCTTCTTCTTGTAGTGTAGGTACAGCCACAAAAACCTGGATCCCCTTTTTTCAATAAGAAACTGTTCCTTGTCAATGTCAATCAAGTCATTTATTTCACATTCAAATGCTTCATTGATTAGGTTACATGGTATTATGCACGAATATTTTCTTGCAAGGACGTCTAACTGCTCAAATCTTTGTTTTATTTCATGTATAATGCGATCCATGGATAAAAAACATTTCTCTAGTGATAGACCCAGGTCTTGTGAATTTTCCCCACTCATATTTTTTCTCCTTCTTACCCGACGTTCCGTACATATCTCCAACTCTCAACACATTGTTTTGGCTGCTGTAACAGCATTTTGTACTAGTACATCTCTTTGTTCCATTAAATAGGTTTGCAAAGAATTTAATTTTACATGGCATTGATGAACATTTAACCCTTTTATTTGCAGATATTTTTGAGCATCATGAGAATGGGATCCCAGAAATAGAGATAACATAGGAAAGAAAAAGATTGCATTGAATTGAGTAAAATTCCAGCATCTGATCTTGTTTTACTGTTTTCTTCTTTAGCTGTCAATTTTTCCAAGACGCTTAAAATGTTAATAAAATGTTTGTTGACTATAGTTACTGCTTCTACTCTGGCGCTCCAGCGAGTTTCAACGCTGCGTTTGACACCTTGGCCTGTGATGGAAAGTGAAGCCTCCCATCGATGTGTACAAGAAGAAAAAAATGAAAACAACTGTTCAGTAGCTCCAAAAAATGTTAAGGAATCAATAGCAGCACAAGCTGCATGTAAACATGCCAGGTTTAAAGAATGATTTGTGCATGCTACAAATTCTGCGTATGGATTTATTAATTTAATATGAGTTTGAACACCACTGTGCTTTCCTTTCATGACGGCGGCATTGTCATAAGCCTGTCCCCAGCAATGTTTTATATCTAGACCGTCATTTTCTATTTTCTTTAAAATCATATTTATCATTTCCTCAGCAGTTTTTCCGTTAGTTTCTACAAAGTCAATAAACGATTCTACAACTTTAACATCGCAGCCATCAATAACTACGTATCTTATAATTTGACTTGTTTGATCTTTGTGAGAAATATCAGGAGTGCTGTCAAATATCATACAAAAGTATTTAGCTTGCTTTATTTGGTCTATAATTGTTTTTCTCACTGCGCCTCCCAAATGGTATATGAATTCATTCTGAATCATTGGCGACAAATAAGAGACGTTATATTTTTTACCCATCTTTATTTTTACTACATGTTCACTTAATACTGGATCATACTTAGCCAACAAATTAACAAGCTCTAGAAAATTTCCTCGATTTTCGATTGAATTGAGTTTGTCGATTTCCCCTCCCCCGCGTCATACTTTTTCACAAAAAACATAGAACCTAGACCCACAGCCCCTTTTTCCTGATATGACGTCACAAAGCTTTGAATTCCACCCCCCTTCCCAAGCCGTATCTTCTAAATAAAAATTATCAAGTGGCAAGTTATTTTTTGTCATTTAAAGATGTATTTAGTGTAAGTCTGCACTCTACCATGCAAGAAATGTGGCACAAATATCCAACAGAATAACAAAGTCGCTGAACTATTCTTCAGTCATGGCAAACTGAATGATGAATCACCTTGTCGAAAGTCTGCATCAACCCACATTTTATTTATTTCCGCTAGCATTAATCATAAATTTAAATTCCGATACTGATCCATAAGTTTCTCCACAATGTCTTCATAGCTTTTAAAGAGTGCTTTTTATTTAAAAAATATGGCACCAAGTTATTCTTGTCATAAATTAAAATTTGACGTGTCGACTAACGCTTACAACAATATACGCCATAGCATTAATTCGATTTCAAGAAAACGATAGTCCACGTGCCAACTCAGACATTCAACAAATGTGAGAATGGGACTATGTTTTCACTTTTACAGCCTTAAAACATTTTATAAACCTCTGCAGACCAATGAAAATATTCACCAAGTTGCTCATGGCCTCTTAGGTTATTGATCCTTCTTTTCACAAACTTGTATGCCTCCATGATTCATGAGGGTTAATTTTTTTCCTTTGGAGCAGCTTGCTTAATTTGGCAAATAACCTAACTACTTCATGAATGACACTAAGAAAAAGGTTTTATTTACTATGACTATGGGTCATTATAAAAAAACTGACCAGCTCTTCACAGTATTCAGTCTATACTTGTATGTTTCTCAACAATTTGAGCAACAGTGCATGTAAAGCAAAGTGCCGTGAAAGCCATCTAATTTCTGTGTCGTCAAATAAAAATCCTTCTCCAGCTGTCCAGCGCAAACTGAGTTGTAATTTCAAAGCCCTCCTTTTACCATCCTGTCACCCCAAAAACAACTCTAATTGTTTTGATTAAAATATCACATCGGCTTGTTCGTGACAACAAAGTCTTATTTTATTAAAGTATTTGTTCTGCTTCAAGGCTAGACACCAATGTCAATTTTTTTAAGGGAGTGTTTTATATATTCCTTGTAGTGTTTTTAGACGAATGAGTTGAATTATGTTGTTAGTGTCTGTTTGCTGTTTGTTAGAAGTGGCAGATCCATTCTGGATATTTAAACTTGTTTTTATAATTTAATTTTAACAAAAGCTGCGACTAGTCCCCAGGTAGAAAAAGAGATACAATTGCTGCTAACTTTTCTGGCAAAGGCGTAGAAATTCTATTTTTTTTCCCTATTGAAATTTGCGGCATGATAATGCTGCGCGGAATCTGCCAGATAGCTACGCGGACGTGCAGTTTGAAGGGACCATTGGTAAGGATGGCAACTACGAACCGGAGGACTACCTATACATAAACATGCATATCTATGCTTGCACGCCTTAAAAATATATTAAAAAAACAAAATATTAACTCAAAGTCAAAGACATTGAATTTATAATTTTCCTCTAAAAATGATAACAACAGAACCCATCCTTTGATTTTTAAAAATAGAAAGATCGTATTCTTCGCCCCCACAAATTTGACGTTGAGGGAAGAGGGAGTGGGATCCGTCCATGATGTCAATACTTCAAAGGTCAGTTTTTTTTAAAAAATATCTTTGAAAACAGTAGACACTCATTTTTAAAAAAAAATCTCTTTGGTGCGGCTGTTCCTTTCATTTTTTATTATTACCACGTTTTTCTTAGTTTGCTTTCTTGTCTGGATGTTTGTCTTTCCGGGGCAAAAATTGAATTCCTTTTTTGAACCACTTCTGATCATCCAATTTTGATGAAATTTTGCATGCATACTTGATTCACATGACAATTTAATATTTCATTAATTATAGTACTCAATTCTACTTAATTATAGTAGAATTAAATTCTATTTTTCCTTATATGGAATAACTAATCAAATGTCAATGATTTCTTGTGTTTTCCGGAAAATGTTTCGTTAAGCAGGCATGTAAATCTCAACAAACAATTTATGGGATTAGATTGTCTGTTTTGAAATTGATTATATGTTTAATATTTAAATGTGATCTAAATATAATAGCTTAGATTAATAATATATATATATAAAAGCTTTTTAAAACACCACGTTTTTCATTTGAACTAAAAAGTATAAAATAAAAATATTTAAAAAAAAGTTTTAAAGAAATTTGGTCTATTAATGCTATTACATTAAACTTTTCAGTTTCAAATTCCTCCACAGTCTATATATGATACTTTATTTAATTTCAGCCGAATGCGCCCGACGTTTTTAGTTCGAAAATATTTTGGTGTGTAAGAGTGTGTATGTACAAAATGTCCACAATGTGCATCCAACAAAACAGTTCTGGCTCAGCCCAGGGGAAGGGAAGTTCAAACATAGCACAAGAAAAAAATTATTTTCTTCTATTTAGTTCACAAAACGTGGTATCTTTAAAACTTTTTTAAAATATTTTTATTAACATTTTTATTTTTAAAAACTTTGTTTATTTATCGGGAAGTTTTTTTTATTATAAGTTAACTAATAAAAAGAGGGAGTGCTATTCGTCCATGGTGTCAATAAAAATTTTCGGCGTTTAACCTTTTTTTAATTTGTGTTTCTTAATTTCTTTCTTTATGAAAAAATGTGTCTCTTCTTTTTATCTGACATAAAATTTAACACAGAAAATTTATCCTTTGGTGTCACCCCCTTAATTGTGTCACCCCGGGCGGCCCGCCCCCCCCCCCCTTGCGACTCCACTGAGACTTAGGCAAACTAGGCAGACGCTTAGGGTTTGCGATTGGTGTTAGCCTTGCACAGGAACCATATAAAATATATTTTTAATTTTCATTTATATTTACAGCCGTAAAATATATTACGCCTAGGGCCTCCAGTACTAAAAGGTCGTCCCTGTATCATGATCCATAATGAAATCAATTGGTTTTAGTGGTTTTACACGTTAACTAAATTTTAATTTTACACCGCGGTCCGTGTGCATTTTTCGATTTAGAAAATGTAATTTTATGTAATTTTGATGTGCGGTATTTTGCTAGTATAATATCATGTGGCGAATAAGATGGATATATTGATAGGCAAGTCGTCTAGAGGTGTAATATTTTAAAAGATCCCATCTCGCCTACACGCACATACTTTAGTGATCTCTCGTAAACGACAATCAACAAACTAGATGGTAAAAATGTAACAATAATTTATTATACATTATTTAGAGTAAGCGGAATCTAGTTCCAGTTCCAGTTTGGCCTATGTTCATCATCATTAGGCTTAAGGCAGTTAATATAATGATTATAGGGTTAATAATCAAATTCAAGGTTGTCGTGCCCCGCTCCGTGGGCGGTTGGTTCTGCAAGGTCCTTGTTCAGTGTGTAGCATCAGGTTGTCGCGCCCCGCTCTGTGAAGCGGTTGGTTCTGCACGTTTCCTGTCAAGTGGGCTACTTCACCTATGGATCCAGGTGACCTCGGTGATCACGGAGGTGTGAATGACCGGCATCTATACGTGTATGGTGTGTATAGGCATCAACCAGTGCGGTTGGCATCAGCGTTACGTTAGGACTAATGCTGGTAATGATGAGTTGTCCTCCTCAGGTCCTGTTGATCGGTGCAGGGGTGAGGTAGGGGTCGGATACAAGTCGCGTGGATAGCGGTGAGTCCAGCTCTTGGTCCAAATATGTCGACTCTTCGTTGGGCAGGGTTGCTGTCCAGAGTTCTTGTTATCTCCCAGTACAGGCGGGTGCCCAGAAGCCAGGCTAAGATATAAAGAATACACATATGGGTAGTTTCTCCACTTGTCTGTCTAATCCACCCTTTCGGCTGCCGAGCCTTCAGAGCAAGGTGCCAAAAGGAGGATCAAAATAAATTATCATAAACAAATAGTTATTTAATATATTTTATTACATGAGACTGAAATAATATTACGTTACCACCACCACAGGGCAGACCTATCTCGCTGACATCTTGTAAGTGGATGGTGATATAAATACATTAATACATTAAAATTTTTTTTTAATGTACATTTTAAAAAAAAAATTAGCGCCCTTTAAAGTGCGGGTCGATAAGCCATCAGAAACCTGTTGGCGTAAGTTATCAAGACATGAACTTTAAATCTAAATATAAACCTGAAGTTTGAGAACCCACAAGAGAAGATATGAAATTGTTACCCTGCTTCGTTTGATGTTGACATCAAATAATTTGTGATGTAACCGCAATTCCGGTTTGTTCACTCACGATAGGATTCTGCGAACTTTTTTGTCGGTTATATCCCCCTATCCCACTCAAAAAAATTCAACTGGTGAGTTTTACAAGCATGACAAGTTTCTGAAAAGATCTGAATAGGATTATGTGTAGATATTTTATTTCAAAATGACATTGGGGGGATTTATTTTATACAATTAATATATAAGATTTAAAATTTTATTTTATATTTTATATTTTTATGGGTACGTGCAAACATGTGTACACTTTTATTTCAAAATATAAAATGTTTGGGGGCCCCAAAGCTATCGACGCCCCTGGTTATAAATCGCTCAGTCCCCCTTAATCCACTATAGCGCCCCCCCTTCATTGCGTATGTTATATATGGATGACCCTTAGTACAGTGTTTTGCAATCTGTGTGTCGCGACACATTACTGCAGTGTTTCTCTAACTTTTTGTTTCGTGTATTTGGCTTTTTGCCATGAACTGAAATCAAGTCCTAGAAACTAGAGAGACTCCTTACATGTGATGATGAGTTGAGCGTTTGCTTGGTAACTTTGGAGCTCCAATGGAATATGTTGTGCTTCTTTAAGTAGGCTCGTCCATCGCACTGATATAGTGCAGTGATATGTAAAAAAGTTATCTCTTCAATAAAATAAGTTTAAATTATGTTTGTGTAGTGCCAAAATTGCTGAATATTCTTAGTGCGTCGTTACCAAAAAAGTTTGAAAGACACTGCCCTAGTATATTGAAAAGATAAAGAATAGCTTAGAAAAAAAAACAATGAATAAAGTATAGTGTACTGAATTTCTTACATACTTAAGAAGTTAAATCATATTTAGTCAATGGATAAATTTAATTTAAATTCTTAAGGGTAGCCAGGGTTTTAATATAGTTATTAGAATCGTCATTACTTACCTATATCATTTCTCTGGCTATTTAGATCGCTCAGTAGTTGTTGTTCGTGCACTTTTCCAAATTCTCTTATTTTCTGCACTTGATCTTTATTTTTTTTTAAAATAAATAAATAAACGCCTTCTTAATAACATGAAACAGATCAAAAATATTATAACTTAAAATTTCAATATAAGAAATTGAAAATGGAAAGTATATAATTCGTTTATTAATTTTAATTTTATTTCTAATATTAAAAGGTCACAAGAAAAAAAAGAACATACATTTAAAGTTTAGTCGATGAATATTTCTAATAATTTCCGAAAGTTCTTGAAAATAAAATCAATTTCACATATATATGTTGCTTTCACAAATCTATTCTTTTGTAACATTTGTATGATTATTGAGAAAAACATACCTATTTTATTTTCTAGAGACTTTCTTAAGTGCTGTTCGCGCTCCAACTGTCTTGCAAGAGATGCTTTAAGGTAAAAAAAAAGAGGAAATAAATATGAATTTATTATGCATGTTATTTGTGTATTAAAAGGAAATAGTAGGTCCAAAGCTAGAGCAAAGAATGTAAAAAAATTGCTATGTTTACTTTGAGTTGACACAAGTTCAATGTATTTTTTATTGTGAAAATCAAAAATGAAACAATTTAGAAATCCTGGTAATACGGATTATTTATAAAAATAAAAAAAAAGATTTAGCTTACTTATACGCAACGCACTTTCAAACTCACAAGTTAGTTATTAAAAATAATAATCTTTAAACTTTTCTAAAAATCAATGGAGAAAATAGTCAGACAAGAACATGTTGGAAGAAGTTAGGAAAAGCAAATGAAAAGTGAAATGGAACATTTAAAAGCGCAAACAATTTTTTAGCGCATTTTCGAGATGTCGAAATCGCTATTGCCCCCGTTTTGTCCGTCTGTCTGTCATCACCATGATCACAGGATCCATAAGTCCTAGACCCATGATGTATATATGTTTTTTGTATGTCCTGACCTGCCATTGGTGCATCAACACTCAGTTACTCGATCCGTTAAAAAACCCCGTTAAAACTACCAAAAAACTTTGCGAATCGAGAGTTAACACTGGCACAAGGAACGGGCGCCATTGCCGGAAGTCGAATACATAGTTTTTCAAGCATTCAAGAGTGGTGTGAAATCGTGCAAAAGAATTAATTAGTGTTTTTTTTAGTTGACGTCATTAAAATATGTGTAAAAGTTTAGAGATTTTTACTTCATCATTTGTGGTGACTTGTAGTTAGATTAAAGAGAAAATAAAAAATTATAAAATGTAAAGAAATGACTTTTAAATACATTTTTTTCAGGTATATTCATTACACAAGAAAATTCATAAATATATGTCTAAAATCTAAACACAATTAGTGATAACTACATAATGCTGATATCTAACATAAGTACTGATACACAATACGAAAATGCGCTAACACGTCCTGAGTCCAAAAAGGGACCAGGCTTAACATGATTTTTTTAAAATTTAAAGCAAAAGATAAAAAATAATAAAAGAAAATAAGTTTAAGTGCTAATTGTTGAGAGTACAGTTGTACTAAATGTAATTATTGCGTGCAAAATTTGGATGTAATGTATTATTTTTTTTATTTTGTTGAGTGTTTTGTAAGAAATGCCGTAGTTCCTTCCCTCAGGTCTGCTTCCGTACTATCTCCTCAGACACTTTGTTACATCAAATCAGTCAAAAGTTAAGGTATTAGTCAGTGTACATATCTTTTTTATTACCGGGTATTTTATTCTGTTACCATTGTTTTATTTTATTTTTATTTTATATTTATAATGTGTACTTTTAACGATTAAAGAACTTATCCTAGTTTTTCTGTATTTTTCCAAGTTATTTTTAATTTTTAGTGTTGTTTCTGTATGGCTTGGGATGGATAATTCATTTACTAGTAAATTTTTTTTTGAGATATGAAAAAAAAAAGATACGAAAGGTATCCCCTAAAGGGATTAACTTCTTATCTTGAGATACCACTGTATATCTTAAAATGTTATCTATATTAAGAGCAATTGAACCTAACAAAAAAGATTCAAAAGAGCATACAGTAAAAAAAAACGCCTTTTGAAGGTTTCAACTCGTTTTAAATCAAATTTTAATTAATTGAGATTAAACATAATATATTTACCATTTTCATCTCTCTGTCTCATCAAAGCGATTTCTAGGTTTTGGCGTTGGTACTTTTCATTTTTATTATGACTTGTAAGAAAACCTGAAGTATTTTTATCAATTATTTTTTAACAATTAACTGTAATTTCATGGTCTACCAATTTTTAAAAAAATTACAAATGGCAAATGCTTTTAACATCATTTTCAGTTATTAATTTTGATGTTTAATTTTTTGTAATATTTACATTTCAATTATTGCCTTCAAAAAATAAATTATGTATGTTTTAAAACGACTCTTGACTACCATAGATATTATAGCAACGATAAATTCAAGAAATATTCAATTTACAGAGAATGAAAAAAATAGAACCAATAACATACTGTTTTATAAACTAATTCTTGCTCTGAATCCATTCTGAATAAATATTCATGATAAAACTTTTTAAAAAATAATAATTTATTCACAATATAAATATTAAAACAAATTCAATATATATTTAATCGATAAACTCATTTATATTATTGATCAAATAAGAAAGCTCTGCCAACGAATTTTGATAATGCTATTTAATAATAGTGACCCATTTCTTTTTCTCAAAATTTAAAATTATTTTTTTCTTCCTTAAACTGCTTCGTTAAAAGTCTTCTGGGAAATAAAAAGAATAGGTGTTTTTTAAATAAAAGTATTTAATTAGCCTTAACATCAAAATGTCACATAAATATTATATTAGGATAACTTAGACTTTTGTTTCAAATCAATTCTAACTTAAAATGGTTTATTCAGTTTAAAGATTTTGAATCCTTTTTTTTAATTGACGAAAAATATTTTTATTGCATGTTCTTAATTATCATTTTTTTTGGTTGTTGTTTATGACATTAACAAATCACCGTTAATTATATACACCGAAAAGTATAAGTGGGACATCTTTAAAGTTTCTCAGTATATACGTTAATGTGTTAAGTGCTATCCCAGCTTCCTTTCAAAGTTCGTAGGAATACAAAATAATCGCTTTAGATGTACATAATATTTTAATGTTATGTTGTTTTTTAAAATTTATGTTTCGAAGTAAATTCGGTAGGACAAAGCGTTTATTTTAGAGTTGTAATGAACTAATCGAAGGACAAAGAATTTTTGTAAATATTTTATAAATAATAATTAATTAACGTAACATTTGATCTTTTAAAAAAATAATGGTCAATGTATACAAACGTCAGTAATTTTAACTTTCAGGTTGTCGTTTTCAGCTTTCTCTTTTGAATATTTCTCTATAATTTTCACTGTGGTAATAAAAAAAGCACTGCATTTTAATATATATATTTTTTTTAAACTTTAAAATATGTAATTGTACATTTACTCCACCTATTATAAACCTTTTTATCTACAAGTAAGTGAAAAATAACTTTAATTAAAATTTTAAGTGATTCTAAAAAAGCTATTAGAATAGCTCTAATTAAACATTTGAAAACATGTACAAGTTCTTAGGGGTCGTCCAAAAATGACGTCACGCATTTTGGCCGATATTTTACTCCCTCCCTCCCTTGTCACGTGTCGTCAAAAAAAAGTTAGACCCCCCCACAC
>MUZC01003782.1:106075-149203 GCA_002072015.1 Radix auricularia
CCCCCCCCCCCCCGCAAAAAAGTCTCCATTGTCATACTGTAACGTGTGTTAAGACAAGTAAAACGACATTAAATAAATAGACAGTGCTTCTCAAACTTTTTTTTTGTCGAATTTTTCAATTTTACCAAGTAGATCTACCCGTGCATTCTTTTCCCATTTTGAGGTGATTTTCCCTGGTCTTAAGTGATAGCGAAATTAGCCCCTACGTGGCCTAAGCCTAAAGCCCTATAAGATTAAGTATGAACTCGGCTTATTTTATTTTTAGTTGCCAAGACATAGCAAAACAGCTAACGAACTATGCCGCGGTAATGTCAAAAACCCTTTGATTTGATATAACCTTCAAGCTCACGAGATTGGCTATTGATATTACAAGGATCATTTCATTGTTGATAGAATATAAAGATAGATGCAGGGCGATTCCTCAAATTGATTTTGATCTAATAGTGACAGTTGTCCTGCTAGGTATATGCACGTCAAAGCATTTGATCTAAAAATACCACATTGCTATCCAATCTCATGTTTTCTAAAAAATTATTAGGTATGCGCTTGAAGAGGAATAAGGCGAGTACTGTACGAATCCGACATTTGTGCAGGCTAGTTGAAGACTGAAAAATACTATGACATTAGTAAATTTATACAAAACTGTCATAACTTTTTCACTCCGAAGCTTACGAGATTTTTTGTTTGTTTTGTTTGGCTTTTTAAATTTAAAAAAAAATTAACAAATGACAAATACATTGCTACCGCTATCGGGCGGTTTCACCGAGGGGCAGGTGAACTGATGTAAATTATCTATTTGGGGTGAAAGGGGAACTCTTGGGTGTAATGCTAAATCATTGAGGGCATTAGAAATTTGCTAGAATCCGCTCCTTTGGGGTAACAGAAACAATAATATTAACATAAACTTTTATAATTTTTATTTTTAGGTATCCGTTTGAACCGGTCCTTTTTTTAAAAACGTTTAATAACCCACATTCAAAAAAAAAAAAAAAACTGTGGTAACATCCTTTGATTAAATTTTATTTTAATACATACAAATTGAACATTGACTATTAATCATCACTATTAACTTCTTTGTTTTGAAAAAAATATTTTAAAATAATATTGTTAAAATATATTTTAAAAAATTACTCATTTGACAGATGGGCAATCGGTAAGACAGATGTCGTCGAAAATGGGTAAATTACACTGTCTGGGGTCAAAGTGGGATTCTTGGGGATAAATCAGACTCATTTGGGACATATAACACCCACTGCAATCCACTAAATATAAATATATTAAAATTACGTCATGTGTACCGCATACCCTTGGAACCCATGCCACTATTGAACCGGCTCAATCCAGAAAATGCACTTTTTAAAATAATAATTTGAAAATTATATAGATTTATTACATACTTACTATACGAAGATACCTATATCCAGAAAAATAATCTTAATCCTCATGACTTGACTATATAAAGTATCCTTTTTGTGTCATTTAAAATTAATGCCTTAAAAACTGAGCTAAGAAAGAAGTTGTTTTGTTCTTACTTGAATTGCGATGACAAGAATTGCATTCAATAAAGTTAATAATACTTTGACTAATTTTAAATAGGCACATTTATCATTATATCTAGAATGGACAGGGGCGTTAGACTAAAAACCAATCAAACAATTATATGAAACAAAAAAAGTGTATCATTTTATCAAATAGATTCCTGTGCCCTCTCCCCCCTCCCCTCAAAATATATATAAATACATTTTTTGTAAATAAAAAAAAATGAAATAATTTTTTAAAAAAAATATTCCAAGTCGTCTTGACTTTAAAATATCTTCACATAATACTATTCGTATCATTTTTACACACATATCATGACATAATTCTAAAATTAACCAGTTGCATTTGGGGGTGGGGGGATGGTCCCCCCTAGACCCCTCAGCCGACGCCACGCGCCGAATACGCCGCCAAATTTTTGTCCGCCGAAAATCCGCCGGAAATATGCGGCGCGCCGCATTAGCCGCCGAATTTTGTCAACCGTAAATCCGCCGAAAAATGAACGAGCCGCCGAAACGTAATGTTTTTGTTTTCTTAAGTTTCATTGCGTTCCGTTTTAAGATCGATTGTATTTTTAGAATAACCGTCGCCGGAAGTGTAACGAAAATAAGTTATTTGTATGTTTGTTTAAACCTAAATAATATAATCACTTTACAGTTCTTGCATGTTATCTTTTTATTAAAATCTTAATTTATAAAATACTAATTAAAATAAATACAAATAAATAATTTAATTAACTTAAAACATCGTTAAGCTTTGTCGTAAATAGGCGACTTATTTTTACTCAATTATGGCTCAACGATCTTCTACCTCTAGCCTACTAGCAGAAACTGAGAATGAGAAAGGTAAGCCTATACTAACTATACTATACTATACATAATACAACTATATTAACTATATACTATAATAATATAACTGTTTTTATTAACTAGATAAATACGAGTTTAGTCAATAACTGATGTTTTTTAAGGGTGATCCTGAAGCTTTAGGACGTAAATGTTTTCGCTGCGAATTTTATTTTTTTCGTGAGAACTTTCATTTTAATTTATTAAATGCATTTATATATGTCATATTTTAGTTATTATAGCCCTAATTTGTAAGGCGTTTCAATTTATAAGGCTTTTTCGGCCCTTGACACTTCATTATCGGAGTAGGATTATGATGCATCACTTTTGTCTATCTAGCATCCTGCTAGCCAGATTTTATTTACCTGGAACAACCCATGCTAAAATAAATTTAATGACTGAAGATGTTTTTTTAAAAAGTTTCATTTATCCATTTTCAGATTCTCAGAAGATCAATAAATATTTTATTGAAAATTTCATTTCTTATTTCCTTACTAGATGTTTGTTTCTTTTTTGCTTGTTAGTAATTGAGAAAATTTCATTTAACCTCTTGCTGTGACAAACCAGCAAGTAGAGTGCTAGATAAACAAAATGGATGTAACATACTCTACTCTGATTATGTAGCATCAAGGGCCGAAAACAGCCTTATAAATTAAAAAGCCTCGCAAATTAGCGCTATAATTGCTAAATATAACATATATAAATGCATTTAATAAATTAAAATGAAAGTTCTCACGGGAAAATTAAAATTTGCACTTAAATAATTTGCGTGCTAAGACTGCAGGATTACCTTTTTACGTTAGACCATTTCTTATGTAAAAATTTTTTATGACTATATGATGATTTTAGGTCAACTGAAATGTCAGCAAATTTCAACTTAACCGGGAAGAGAGGCAGTTCATTAAAAACCAACAAGTAAAACCTAAACCGCCTAGCCTACATGGAAATTCTAAAGCACAATGCTGGAAATATTTTGGTGGCCTGTTCTCAGCTGATGTGAGAAATGTAGACTAAGATCGAGTTTATTGTCAGCAGTGTCTCACTGCTCAGCAGTCATTGGGTGACAAGGGTCACATTTCAAAAGTAACAAATTTTGCCGCAACAACATAAAGTGGCAATATGAATCTTCACTTAAGTGTAAAGCACGATGTGTCAGTACAAAGTCAAGAGAAGTCTAATAAAATTTTGGGATATTTCCGTAAGTATGGAGAAGACAACAGTCAATGTTAGGCAAAATCAAGTCATGAACTGACAAGAGGTTATCTGGTTCTGTAGAGACTTGCTCACCTTTGAAAATGTGGCTAAGGATGGTTTTGTTGACTTCTTCAAAATTAATTGCCCTTCTCTCAACATTCCGGCACCTGTAACACTTGCTGGAACAGCTCTGGATGATTTTTACCAAGCTGTCAGGTCAGCAGTCAAAACTAAAGTGGCTGGAGTAAATTCACTTTGCCTGATGTTTGATGGATGGACAGATCGCTCCCGGGCTATCAACCATCTTGTCATCAGGGCCTCCTTTTTAGACCAGGACTGGACATATAACATTGTCACAATTGGCTGTCACGCATTGCCTACTCATGCTGCACATGACCTTGCTGACCATATCAGCTCTGTTTCTGAAGAAAGCCGATGTAAGCGGCAGCGAATGGAGCTGATGAATGAGCTGAGAACTGAGCAGTCCCCTAACCAATGTACTGATAAGGTATTATATGTTAATTATTTGCATTGAAACAGTTTTCCTTTTATTTTGCTCTCAATAGACCACTTGCAGTAAAATATTTTAAAAAACAAACAGAATGTAAATACTAGGCTATTTGAATACTTTTAGTGACATTTAGTATATGTTTTTATTCCAATAATTTTTACTGTTATCTATTTACTGAACAAACTATATATTACACCTACTGTGTACTATAAGGAAATGTTATATAACCTAGCAGTTAGTACTGTTGTGCTTTGATTTTTTGAACATTTATTTCTGTTAGCTGTGGAAAGTGCAAACTATTTGACGGCGCCTGTTGTTCAATTTCATGATGTTCTTCCTTTCTGGCGTAGCTGTGCTGCATCTCATCGTATCCACAACTTACTCAGCTGGCTCGCCTTCACCTATCATCATCAGCATCATCTGTACCGGTGGAGTGCATGTTTTCGGTTGCTGGTTTGATAATAAACAGCAAACGATCAAGCCTAACAGCTGATAAACTACATCGCGTTTGTTTTATCCATGACAATTATAAACTGATTTTCTAATTCATAACGGGCTAGAGTGACAGAAATTGATTGAGTGGAATGCATTCAAGATTCATGCACAAATTTAAGTAGTATGGCAAATAAAACTGTTTGTTTTTTATTGTTAAAAGTAATAAAACTTTCTGAAGTATTGTAAAAGTGTTTTATTGCTGAAGATTTATTTCTTCATTATTGGCCAGGCTTCAGCCAAATTTCAGCTGAATATTTCATAATCAGACGAAAATCAGCTGCAAATGTCAATTTACAGAGAAATCCGGCTAATCCGGATATCAGCCGAAAAATTATGTCAGCCAGCCAAAATTTTAAAATCCGGCTAATCCGGATATCAGCCGAAAAATTATGTCAGCAAGCCGAAATTTAAAAAAAAAATTAGGCTGAAAGGTCTAGTCCCCCCCCCCCGACTCATTCAAATGTGGAAAGGGCCTCTAGCCTGGGGGTGGGAGGGGTAAAACAAGAATAAACTAGAATTTTGTTAGATAGCGGGCTTAAAACTTTGCCGACTCCTGTAGCAAGAGAACCAAACGGAGAGCCGGCTACATCACACACGCGTTGATGTCAACATCAAAAGACGCTGGGTAACAATTTCATATGATCTCTTGATGGTTCTCAAATTTAAGTACATGTATTATAATTAGATTTAATTTTGATTTCTTCTTAATTTACACAAACCAGAGTCTGATGTCCTACCGACATCACTTTGAGAAGCATTGATGATTTTAAAAAGAAAAAAAAAAGTTATAAAATAAACTATAAGCCACCAAACGTTTCAGTGGAAGTTTTTAATTAAAGTTATCCTTTTGATGTGATGTCACATTTCTTCAAACCCCTCCCTCCCCCTCGTTACAAAAGTGTGACCCCCCTCCCCCCTAGGTGCTTGACGTCATTTATGGACGCCCTCTTAACAATAAAAATATTTTACTGTATCGCTTATGTCTATATGGAATGAAATATAACGTTTTTCTTAAGGTGTCGTATTTGGCTGCTACTTGTTTAAACTGTTTTCGTATTGATTCAGACTTGGAAACCAAATTGTTGACCTGGGAAAACATAGAAATTTACACAAAAATTTTTTTAAATTTAACAATGTGAAGGTTTTTTAATAGTTTCTTTAAAATTTTCTTTTACCTTTAAGCATTCATTTTTGATATAATGAATAAAAACTTGTCCTTTTTTCAGTTCAAAAATACTTTTACAAATATCTTCTACGTTCTTGGGGAATTCACAAGTAATTATGTGTCTACAAGTTTGAAATGTTCTTTTCGTTAAATAAAATGGCAATATCCCAATCAGTATATAACAACAAAAACAACATCACCATTAAACACATTTTCACAAAACATGTATTAAATACATATTATTAATTTGATACATTTTTAGTAGGGTTGGTACTGATTAAACTTCATTTGATTAGTTTTATCGTGAAAAATTTAATTGATTATTTTCGATTAATTGTATTTTTAAAACACACATATAGATCCCAATAAGTTGCAATTCATTATTTCGTGAAATCGGTTAAGTTGCAGTTAAATCCATGAGGATATAAATATTAAAACCAACTCAATACATATTTAATAGATAAACTCATTGATGTTGCGGATGAAAAAATAAGAACGCTCTGCTAATGCATTTGGTAATACTATATAATATTATTTATGTTACTAAATTAGAAAAACTAATGTTATTAAATTTAAAACCAATTTTAATCGATTTATTTAATTTTTATCAATTATAATTTGACAACTAATTATCTTATCTTATCTTAGATATACAGACGCTCCTTCTATGCAGAAGATAATTGCGTCCACAGACCATGAGAGATGATCTGTTGGCAAGTGATGCAGCGGTCACAGGCCACGGCTATAGGGGTTCCACGCATTACACCAGCCGCCTAACTATTGTCTAGTTAGGTACCCATTCGGAGCTGGGTGACTCGGGGACTCCTCAGGCCCCGAGAACAAATGTTCACCTTCGTGTGGATTCGAACTCGTGACCATCGGTATGACAGTCGAGAGCGCTACCTCTCGACCACCACGACCCATTAATCATTAATTTCTGCAGCCATAATCTTTAATATAAGTTATCATCAGTACTAGGGTTTTAAATAAAAGATATTAAATCATTACAATTTAAAGGCAAAGGATATGATAATAAACAATAATTTGAATGCAAATTTACCAGAGTCATCAATCGATTAAGGTCATGATTGTATGGAAACATTATAAAGACGTATCCATTCGCTTGTACGTACCACGACCCATATTTTATATTTCGCCATGACACATAGCCTGCAAATAATGGAAACAAAATAATGTGATTTTATATTTGAACCATGCCTAATAACAATGTAATAAAGAGTATTATTATAGAGAAATTCTCTTGACAACAATATTATGAATTAGAAACGAAGTAGTTATGTTCCCCAAACACATTATAAATATTTGTAACATTTAAATGTTAAACTAAAGACTTATCCATACTACGTATAGGACTCTTTTTAAAATGACTTATAAGCTGTATGCTTTTTATTGTCAATATGTAAATGCTTTCTCATTCTATGTGGAATCTGAGTACGCATGTTTTAAAATTATAAATTCCTTAGGGTTTAGGTGTAATTATTAATTTACAAGTTTTATACAGACAGGATTGTGATTGTACGGAGCATAAACAAAATAAAAACAAGACGTAAAAATGTGTATTAATTAATTTTCTAATTGATTAAAGTGTTTTTGCTACTAAATGTCTCTAAAGTGTATCTTCTACCGAGGCTGTAGATACAAAAATGTATGCTTCACTTGGTATCTTAAATCCGTCTGGCATTTCTTCCTCATCATTCATATACTCATTATTTTTTAAGGAATTGCTTAGAAGTGAGTCATTTTGTTCAGGTGTTTTAAAAGTTTCATTTTTTTCTAAATTTATTTTCATTTCCAAATCATCGTCCAGCTTTTTTCCATCGTCACAATCTTCTGTAAATATCATTAGCATTTTTATAAGTTTATTTATGAAATATATACATGAATTTTTAACAAGAACGATATATTGCATCAGGTAAAAGAAGTCTTTTAAATATTTAATTTTTTAAGTGTATTTAGTTATTTAAAGTTTTTGTATGATTTCATTTTGCATTTGCTTAAAACGATATGAAATAATAAAATAATGTTGAGCTTTCTTGTCCGTGAAGAGCATCAACTTATCATCGGTGGCGTCTGCGATTCCTCCAAGGGCATAGGCTATCTAAGAGAGACCTCCAGGCATCTCTATCATGGGCCAGTTTCTCCAAAATCTTCCCGTCATGGCCAAGTCTCTTGATGTCTCCCTCAATTTGTCAACGCTAAGTGTTGGAGGGCCTCTCTTCCGCATAGCTGGGGGTTCCTTTTTAGGGCTTCCCTGGTTGTATTGGAAGTAGCTTTTCTTAGTGTATGACCAATCCAACTCCTCTGCTTCTGGAGAATCTCTTCCTCATTTGGTTTCTGCTGTGTCAGCTGTCACAGTTCCCGGTTGCTGATATTGTCCGACCAATGAATTCTGAGAATTCGTTCTTAGACAATTGTTAATAAAGGACTGGATTCTGGTCAGACTCCGGCCATTTGTCTCCATTTTTCGGCTCTTGATAGCATTAAAAATCATTACTTTTAACTTACTGTTTAAGTTGTTAGAGACCCAAAAATCCTAGAAATGTTGCAAGGTTTCTATTGCTTTTGCATCCTCATCTTTATTTTGACACCAGAATTTGTACCAACTTTTTTATCTCACCCGCTGCAAGTGTGCAAGAGTAAACAAAACTGTACACCTCGTCCCCGCTTCACCTTCAAGCTAAATGGGTGATATACTTGGGGCATTAACCTTACTGACTTCAATCTTCCCTTTGTGGATGTTTAGGCACATGCTAGCAGAAGTTGATGCGACAATGTTTGTTTTCTCCCGCATCTGTTGTTGAGTATTTGCACGATGGCCAAGTTATTCAGCAAAGTCAAGATCATCAAGTTGATAGAAAAAAAGCCCATTGGATGCCATTCTCTTTTTTGCTGTGTAGATGTTTTCATACCCCAGTCAATGGCTAATAACAACAGGAAAAATGCCTGAAAGCATCCTTGTCTTAAACCAGCATCTGCGACCTGCTGACCATTGACAACTCGGCAGTTTATCCATTAATACGTTATTTTGATTATGTCAGTAATCATCTGTGGCACCCGATAATGCCTTAACAATCTTCATAGGGATTGCCTATCCACAATGTCGTAGGCTTCTTCTTAGTAAAATAAATTGACATACAGAGGCGAGTTCCACTCTAGTGACTGCTCTAGAATGATGCACAGTGTCGTTAACTGGTCAGTGAAGGATCTTTTGGTATCGCTTAAAAAGCCCGCTTGTAGGTCATGCAGCAGAAGGTCTATAGAATTTTTTTTATCTTGTTGAGTAGTTTAAGGTTGAAAACCTTTCCTGGGATGGACAGCAGGGTGATGCTTCTGTAGTTTGAGCAGGAGCTTAAATCACCCTTATTTTGGATCTTGATAAAGTATCACTCCTACCAAACGGAAGGAACTTGCTGTTCTTTCCATATCTTCATTAACAGAGGGTGTAGCATTTCCACATAGTTTACCAAGTCCCCCTTACAAAGCCTTTGATGGGATGCGATCATGTTATGCAGCCTTTTCATTTCTGAATTTTTAAAGGCCTGCTAATCTCTTCTTTGATGGGTTTATTGAAGTTAATTAGCAGGCCATTGTCAGCTGGTTTAATATATGGTACTTTCTTTGGATTCGGCTTGTTTAAAAGCTCTTAAAAGTGCTTTTTACGTTTCCCTATATGTTGTTGTTCATTTGGTATGGTGTTTCCCTTTCCATCCTTTACTTGTCTCTCTACCATGCTAAATGTTTCATACAGCGCCTTAATGGTATAAAACAGTTCCCTCATTTTCCCCTGGTGAACTGCATCATCTGCATCTTCTCTAGCAAGTTTATCAACATATTCCTTTCTTTTTTCTTTAGAAGCTTTACTAAACTTTCTTAATTGCATCTGCATATTCTCTCCGGTATTTAGTTTTCTGCGCTCTTGTGCAGCTGTTGTTTATTTCTATTTTCTTCTTTCTCCTTTCTTCTATTAAAACTCAGTGTACCTGCTGCTATCCATTCTTTGTGTGCCCGTTTCCTGTTACCTAGCACTTCTTGGCATGTCGATTAGACTGCTTCTTTTACGCTTTGCCACTTTTGTTTAGCGGTCTTGTCTTAGAGTGGGGTTTGGAACATATTGGATAGTGAGGTCTTGAATTCTTCCTGTTTGGCTTGTTCCTTCAAGAGGGAGGTATTATAGCGAGACCTGTATGCTTGTTGCTTGGTATAATTTTTTTAAAAACTTTAATTTCTGCCTTGCCAAGAGAAGATATTGCTCTGAGGCAACATCAGCTCCCCTCTTACACATACATATTGGATAGATCGCTTGCATATTTTACCAATTCATATATAATCTAATTGGTTCGCATGTCTTGTGAGACTCATGTAGTTATCTAAAATGTCCTGTGCTGTAGAATCTTCCTGCCGATGACTAGGTCTGCTAAGGCATATAGATCCGATAATCTCTCACCTTAGTCATTCATCTCACCTATCCCTTGCTGTACAAAAACCTCTTTATACCATATGTTGTTACTTCCATGTTGGTATGAAAGTCTCTCATGAGAATGACGATATTCCTATGTGGGCGACACTAGACGATAGTCATTACTCTTTTATAAAATTCTTCTTGGTCTCCTCCAACGCTTTCATTGTTTGGTGCGTAGCATTGTAAGACATCTAAGTTGATAAAACGTTTCTTTGTCCGAAAGGTTTCCTAAAAGAATTCTAGGACCATGAGATTCCATCTAATGAATGCTCCCTGTGGTTTACTTAATAGCATCAAGGCAACATTCAGTGTATGTGGGGCATCGTAATCTTTATATCCCGAATATAACACAAACTCCCCTGAGATTACTGTCTTCTGGCCCCAGTCAGTCCATCCTGCTTCACTAATTCCAAGAACGGTAAGCTTATAGTTACTTGTCTAAACGGCTAATTGTGGAGCTTTACCAGCCTCATGCATCACAGACATTCCAAGTTTAGTTATGTAACAGTAACATAGACATCACACTGTTTGCTAATTTAACTAGTTCAGTTCACACGATGAAATTAATATTCATGGTGTATGATAATTTTAAATTCTCAAATAGGCATTATGTGTTCTGATTTTTTAAATTTGAGATGGTATATCAATTTTAAATAAACTGATTTATGTCATTAGTTTTGCGATGCTGCATATAATTTTGTTTGTAAATGCATGAAGTCCACTTGATGTAACCATTTTAGCTAGAAGAATTTATGTTACACTTATTTTTAAAAAAAAATCAGAAGAGAAAATTGTTAATCAAAATGTTAGCAAAATTTATAAATCTATTACAAAAGGTAAAAACGAAATTACTTACTGCCTTGACAGGCTTGTATAAAGAAAAGTTTTGGCTTTCCTAACAAAGATTTAGTATCGGTAAACATCTTTGTAATATCAAAAATAGATAAACTTTTACTAGGATCATTTAAATTTTCATCGATGCCAAAAATAACTCCCTTGTCTCCATGGCTAAGGATGAATATTATTAAACATTCATGATTACTGTAATCATCCTTTGATGCTCTTAAGAAAGTCTGTTCCATATCCTATTGTTGAATAGATAATTTAAAACGAAATTAAAAACATTTTTGTTTAAATTTATAAACATAAAAATTATGCAGATGTAAGTGACATTGTTTTCAAAATATAAGATTAAAAATTCTAGGATTAAAATTTGAAAGAAAAAGAAAAAAAAACGATATGTAAATTTAGAATATTGAAGTTATGTTTTAGCCACTTACATCTTTTGTGAGATTATTATGAACAATAACAATGAAGCCAAGCTGGCTAAATACTGTAACTATCTTATGTGTGTCTTTTTCAGTTCCTTTTCTCTCGTTTGGTTTGGGAAATTTCTCGTTGTTTATGACGAGAACTTTGCCTCTAGGAAAGTTATTCATGGGGTAGACCAATGGCTGGAATAAAAAAGAAGTTTTAAAATTGTCATGAAATGTTAAACTTACATCAAATATTATAAATAAGTAATATATTTACTATAAATTTTATAAAAAATATTTTAAAACTAATATTTATCTAATTTTTGTGGGGGTGTGGAAAGAAGAGTTCATAAAAATATTAATATGTTATTATAATTTTTCATACTTTTTGTGAATCTCTTTAGTTTTTATTTATCCATATGATACTGAGTACAATCATGATTTTGAATTATTCTAGGTTCATCACGATTTAGGTAATCAAAGATTGATTCATTGTTAATTTTGATTAAATCCAAAAAATTTAATTTTTCATTTTATAAGTAACGCTTATAAATTTTTTTTCTTTAAAATCTAAATAGCACTGGAAAGTCTCCTTTATATATCATATCTTAACCAACTTCCCCAAAAGACAAGTGTGTTGTCATTATTTGGGTAATATGATGAGCGGATCTAATTGACAATATATCCACTGGAGCTGAACAATCACATGGAACTGAGGTAAATGGTATGAAAAAACAATCTTGGCAAGGAATGACATCAGCTTTTGGTGTTCATTAAATTTCCACCATTGAATATGGTTAGTGGATTCTGGAACTTTCATCTCAATTTTATAACTCAGTAATTTATCAGCTGTCGTCATGATCTGTCTCTGATTTATTATTTACTGTCATAGCTTATTAAGATTTTTTAAAGTTTGATAAGTAGGCGAAGTGTTAGAACCATGGGTGGCAGGGGTGGATTGAGGAGTCGAAACGACCCCGGGGAAAAACATAAAGCGGCACTATCTGAATAACTTTTTTATTCTTTGTGCATTTTCCATCCAAACATCTTTTTAAAATTTATTATTAGTCCAGGTAACAAATCGTTTGGCATTGTCGAGAACAGTATCAAACAATTAAAATTACGGTATGCTTGCAGTATATCCTTTTCAGTGGTTTGTAAATAATTAGAAAACGATCCTCTGTGTGGAATAATCTTAAGTATAGTTTTATATTGGCAACTGTTTCAAGCTTGATAGGATAATCAAGTAAAATTTGAACTGTATTCCTGATTTTTGTATTGAATGAGTCCAAAGATGCTAGTTCTTGTAATGTATAAATCAATTGAATCAACAATGATGAGTTTAGAGTTTAGATCATCAAAATTGTAGATTTCTGTTGGTTATTGACCCAAACATCCATTGTTTTATACAAATCTCTAAAGAACACCGCATATGCGTTAAGCAGTTGAAATAGTCTAATAGAAGAGGTCGTGATTTGTGTGTTGATGAGGTGCGACGTCACTCAGTCATTTAGTAAACCCATTGTACTGTCCTTGCTTATTTTCCGCCCCATCTATTGCATTTTCGACACAATTTTCATTATGTTTTTTATATTGAATGAGTATCTCTTGAAATAATTCAAACATACCATTTCCTGTAGTACATGTACAGTTTGCAATGCTCATGAACTTTAACTGTTACACATCTTATAATTATTGAACATTGGTCCTTCACACTTACATCTTGAGTTGAATCGAATTGAACTGAAACACACCAGCAGATTTAATTTCTTCAGAAATGGTTTCCTTTATTGTTTTTCCCATTGAAAACAATGATATAATTCAATGTCGTCTATGATATGAGGGTAATTAAATTTCCGCTCCCCTTATTCTCCAAAGTAGATGCTGGTCTATCATTACGTTTCTCAATAACTGTATCAAGATTTGTTTTTTTTTTATTAGTGGGTCAAATTTTGACAAGAGTAGTAATTTAGTAATATTTCCAAGAAAAATTCCATGATTGATTGTATCATCGTTTAATATCACTTAGGTAGCATCCTTTTTGGAGTGATAGCTCAAACCACGTTTTCTATCATTTTCAGAATCTAAAATACTCTTGCAAGCACTTGCCTTTTTTCTTGAACTTGTTGGTACCTTTTTATTTTTCTGAGAGAATAAAATGTTGATACATTTTGCCTACCATCAGTGATATAATAATTATTATTAACTAATAATGGGTGATATTAGAGGTTACTAAATTAAGCCAATTTGGCTATGTTGTCCATACAGCCAGAGGCTACCGTATTAGAATTTTTATCTCCCATTCTTCGGCTGAGTTTGCTTTGATAAAAATTCTTTTTAATTTGTAATTTAATAATAATGAATATAAATTGAATAAAATATTTTACGGTTATGAGTGACAAAAATTCAAAGCCTAAATGTAGTGCGGAGAAAGTAAGAGATAAGAAACTAAACATTCTTGGTAGAGATGGAGATAAATGCCAAAATCTAGTCGATCTTTTAATGTAACTCTGAATCAAACTGAAGACACTGTCTCTCAACAAACACCTAGATTTCATTTTAGCTGAACAATGTTTTGAGGCAGAAATACAGTCAAATCACTATGTTCTCAAAATTGTTAGCTTAGTAAAATTACGAAATGGTTTTTTTATTTTGCAAGTCCAATTATTATTAGCTGTCTTAAATTAAGGGAAAATGAAAAAAAATGGCTGATAATATCAATCATTTCAATATTTCTATATTCACGCATTGACTCGTATCTTTTATTAATTTTTTAATGAATTTTGTACTTGAAAAGATACATTTAGATGTAATATTTCCATTAATAGATTTCCGCCATATTATGAACATCCCTATAAAATTTGAATGTTGTATTCGGGAACTTTCATCTCAATATTGTAGCTGGTGTTTTTATCATTATCATCGATAACTGAAGTGTCTGAAGTATCCTTTTCGGGATCTAGATCTGTCACTACCAGCGTTGTTTTCACATATATATTGTGTTGTCAGTGTCGGGTTGTGGATGTCCCTCACGGAAGAGAAGGCTCAACAACATAAATATATATATTATTTAGAACTCCATGACTCACATTATTTAAGAATTTCTTTTTATACAGTTGTACAGATTCCTCATCCTGAATTTGCATGAAGTTAACATGATTGGAGTTTATGGCATCGTTATTTGGCCAATCTGAAAGCAATTAATTAAAATATTCTTTTAAAATTTATTGAATCATTTAGACCAGGGGACTCCAAATTTTAATTGCGGGCAAGATGTGGCTCTCGAAGCCCTCACTTCAGCCCATGAAAACCTTTAATAAAAAAGATACTTTTTTCCTGTAGTTTACCACAAAACTGAGTAGTTGGGGGCTCGTAGTTGGTCGCCAAACTGCTGTTTGATAGTAAATTAGGCCCTACGGCCAAATAATTCAGGTTATTACACTCTATGCAATTAATGATCATTTTATTTATTTTTTAGATGGTAAAATATCATACTGTCACAATTGCCTTCAAACACAGTAGTGCTGTGCTCTAATTTGTGCTGACATGTATTTGTACGCAAATATTTATAATTTGAAATAGCAATTTATAGAAAAACAAAAAATACAATGGGGTTTTATAAGCCAAATGTTATCGGAATACATTTCAGTCATTATGATTGATGCATGAATGAATGCATAATTTCTATCCCTACAGCTGATAGTTTTTTTTTATTTAAAAAAAAAAAGTTTACTTGTTGGTAATTCAGAGGAGTCATCTTTTGACGATTCCAAATCATATTTACTTGCCATGTATGATATCTGGATGAAATAAATAAAAAAGAAAATTTAAACAATATGAATAATAACTGTTTTTAATACTTATTTCAAATATTTATTGGAAAAATCATTCAATCTGCTACTGTTTAAAATAATATTTGTGTATACTGTTTGAGTGCTATAATTTAACTGAACTCTATTGGCTTCAAGACATTTAAAAGGATAAATATTTCCCAATCTACCTTCGCTACTGCACTTTAGCTTGGTAAGCCATTACAACTTAAAAGTTTTGAAGTTAATATTTTAAATAAAACCTTTATAAATATTGTTAAATTTTATTGTAAAAATACCAATTTTTCTTCTTGTGGGAGATTCTGATCTGCCATGCCGGCATTTAATGGTAAGCTTACCAAATGTAGACGGTAATTGGGAAAAATCCAGGGTGCACCTAATCAGTCCTACCGTCTTATAGGAAGTGGATGGATCCACAAATGCTAGGGAAACAACCCAAACAAAGGCAGCTACCCAATATGCTGTGAGGGGGCAACCCCACCCCCCCAAAGTGTTTGGGCACAAGTCCTACAACCCTGCCATGAAAACATAGTTATCACAAAACCAAAACAAGTATCAAAAGACATTTCAGTTCTGGGAGAGAATGGATAACTTCAGGAGGAAAATATGACGCCTAATAGTAAAGGACAAAATCAAAATTAGTGAATCAATATGGACTGGATGAGAGAGAACAAATTAATCTCAGGATAGATGGTGAAATTTTTAGACACGAAGAAGATGATTCTCCACATATGATATGATGCTATCAAGGGCAGCACAAGCAGCAGTCATTGGATGGAATCCAAAGGACTTAGAATTATTTTAGGAAACCTTTTGTAGCATCAACCTAGATGTCATCAAATGCTATGCATCAACTAATGAAAGCTATGAAAGATAAACAAGAAGAATACTACAATAGAGTAATGACCATAGTCTCCCACGGATGATTATTGCCATCCTCATGCAAAACTTTAATGTCAAAATCAGCAATAGCAACACTGGGTATGAAGAGTTTATGGGACAGCTAAAAAAATAGACAAGCTGAACGACAATGATGAGAGGTTTGCAGACTTACGTGCCACTGGCTAACTGGTTATGGGTAGGGGTATTTTCCAGCACAAGATAATACATAAAGTTACATGGGCTTACCGGACATGAGAACGATGAACCAGATAGACCATGTATGCATTTTAAAGATTCAGGTGATCTCTTCAAGACGTGCGTGAGAAGAAGGGAGCTGATATTACCTCAGACAACCATCTTCTTGTGGTCAAAAGATTAAAGCTACAACAACATTATACAGTGAAACCAGCATATAGGTATATACCCCGATTCTGAGGGACCAAGCAAAAATCTCACTATTCAATAAGTTCCAATCCCTATGCGAAATATTGGAAGACGAGACCACCAAAGAAAAATGGCAAGGTGGGAAACAAATAGTCCAATCAAAATGCCAAAAAGTGCTAGGAAACAGGAAGCGGGCACGCAAAGAATGAATAATAGCAGGCACACTGAGTTTTAAAAAGAATAAAGGAGAAAGGAGAAAACAGAAATAAACAACAGCTGCAAAAGAGTACAGACATTTAAATCCCGGAGAGAATATGCAGATGCAAATAAGAAAATTTAGTGAAGCATCTAAAGAAACAAAAAAGGAATTTGTTGATAAACTTGCTAGAGAAACAGAAGACGCAGCTTACAATGGGAACATGAAGGAACTGTTCGATACCATTAAAATGCATTCTGTGAACTTTGGTAAGTTAGAGTGACCAGTGAAAGATAATATATGAAATACCATACTAAGTGATGAGAAGCAGAAAGAGAGATGGAAGAAGCACTTTGAAGAGTTCTTAAAGAGGCCAGAACAAAGGTATTTACCATTTATCAAACCAGCTGATAATGACCTGCTAATTCACTATAATAATCCTACCAAAGAAGTGGTTAGCAGGGCTATTAAACAACTCAGAAATAAAAAAAGGCTGCAGGACCAGATGACAATTCATAAGAGGCACTGAAGAAAGAGTTGGAAACCAGTGTGGAAATGTTACACCCTCTGTTTATGAAGGAATGGAAAGAGGACAAGTTCCTTCCAATTGGAAAATGGGATACCTTATCAAGTTCCCAATAAAGGTGGATAACTCCTGCTAAAACTATAGAGGAATCACCCAGCTGTCCATCCCAGGAATGGTTTTCAATTGTGTACTACTTAACAGGATGAAAAACTTTCTAGACCCTCTGATTCGGGACCATAAAGCTGACTTTTGCACCAACAGATCCCGCACTGACGAGTTAGTAACACTGCGCATCATTCTAGAGCAGTCACTAAAGTGGAACTAGCTGCTCCATGTCTGAAGCCAGACATCAAGAGATTTGGCCATGAATTGAAGATTTTGGTCCTGGATAGTGATGCCTGGAGTTATTTCGTATGTGGCCTATACCCTTGGAGGAATCGCAGATGCCGACGATAATCGGTGGAGGGCCCTCATACACGAGAAGGCTCAGCAACAATATTTCTTAACAACTTAAGGTTAATGTTTAGTTTCAGCAAAGAAATGGTTGAAATTCTGTATTATAAGAACATAACAACTTATTTAGGCATTTTCTAATTAAGAACTATCAATGTACATTTAAGCGTCCAACTTTCTTTAAAAAGAAGTTCCACTTAAATATTTGATTGCTTCCAATTCAATTATTTACATTTTTAATGTCTTCACATGTGTTATTATATTAGAGTGCAGAGCTACACTTAGTTAATACTTAAATGACATAAACATGATATGAAACATGTTGTGATTCAAACAGAATGTAAGCTTTAATCTGGGAGGGGGATGCAAAACTTTTTAAAGCCATAGTGTCTAACTTTTTGGGATGGTGTGTGGAGAGGGGGAAAATGGGCCAAAATCGAATGAGGATATTTTTAAAGGTCCCTTACCGCCTTTCAATAAATAACATAAATAAAAAATTAAAATTCGGAATGTTAAAATATTTTGTTATATTTTCTATTTACATAAAGGATGAAGCAAAATAATTTTAAAAACTGGCCATACTTTTACGGAATTGGGAGAAACTTTCTTCAGTGTAGATGACTGGATGAAAATTGTAGTGCCTTTGTCCTTAGAAATATCATGCACTTCAATGGCGATCAGCTTGTTTTCTTCTACTTCTACTTCTAGGATGAAAAGACATAATTTCATAGCAGAATAAAGAATATTCATAATCCAAGTGTTGATGACTTGCTAAATACTAAATGTAGCTGAAGAGGCAATCAAATTAATGTAAAAAAGTAAACAAGTTTGATAAAATATATTGATATAATATATATTCCTATTTACCGAGGAATTATAATTATTATTATTCTATTTATACTTGAAATGGTTTCTGAGTCATACAATAGTATGGACAAAATGAACATTACTTTAAAACAAAAGTACAATTGCTACTAATATATTTTAAAGTCGCCCAATATTAAAATGTATTGACATGGATTTTTTGTATATATCTGTAATTAATAATTAATATTCATTGATTAGTTTGTTTATTTTTTAATTTATTTATTTGAGTTGTTGTTTTTTTGTTTGTTTTTTGTGTGAGTGTGTGTGTTTTCTTGTTGTTTGCTTTTAATTATAAAAGTATTTTCTATTTTAATTAATTTCACTTTTGATTTTAACATTTAATATTTAATTTTAAAATGTAAAGCTCACACCCACAGTTAATTCAGTTCTCACTCACAGTCAGTCAGTGTGACACACACGCACAGTTACTGTCACTGTAACGTAGTCTTATATTGATAACTATAACTTCTGACCTCGGATTTTTTTTCTTTGTTTGATCATAAGTCATAAATAAAATGGACTATATATTTTTTTAGGCAAAAGCGAAGTATGTCGACCGTGATGGCACGGTCATGGCAGCCTTCTTTGTTGTTATAGCAGGTCCATTAAAAAGCTTTAAAATTAAAATTCTATAGTAATACGGGCTATACCTAATCAAAATCCTAAAATCTTCAATTTTCTGAAAATTCTAAAGTCTAAAGCCAAAGCTATACTAAATAATACTATGATACTGACTATACTGCTATACCTAACCCAAGCCCAAACCCTAAAACTTAAAATTAAAACCTTCCATTTTTTATAATCCTTTTAGAATATATAGAACTTTCTTTTCCAACAACCATTAGCGTCGTGTCGTCACGGTCGACATACTTCGCTTCAGCCGAATGTTTCTAAAAGACATGAGTGAACGTAATTGTTTTGTAAAATAAAACTAAATATTACCAAGTCCAGATGTAGTAAAACATGGCTCCAAAGTAAGATCGGGAACTCCCGATTGATGTGTTACTTCTTGGTACTTTTGTAAACATATAGCTAGGAAAATCCCTATAGTCATCACGCCCTCTATACCAGCAAACCCGAACAACCATTTGGCCCCAGGTAGCTACCCTCCATGATAGACTATATGTTGGACTGAACCAATTGACAGCCACAGCACAGTTCATCACAGATATATGACTTGTGGCCTAAATGACTAAATCCTCTTTCAAAAGATTTTGAGAACGCAGAAGAAAAAGAAGAAGATCACGGCAGGGGCGGATTAAGACTCAGACTGCACGGGGCCCCTGACTGCAATCAAACGGGGGCCCTATTCAGCCAGCGTCTCTTTAAATGAAATTATTGTTAGTATCTAATATTAGACTGTAAATAAATAGACCATTGGTTCCTTGATCATTCTTTGTCTGTGCTATGGAAAAGAGTCGGCTTTCCCAACCAAAAATATTAATCATGGGGAAAAAAAAACATCACCAAGAAATAACTGAAGTGTTTGCCGGTATATTAAAATTGAGTGTAAAATTATAAATTTTAAAAATTAAAAAAATTCACCACTGGGAATCGCTCCCGACAACGCTTGCGCCTCAAGCTTAAACTCTTCCACACGACCAGCAGAACTTATCAAAACATAAAATTTTAAAAAAATATAAATTTTTTTCTATAATATGTTCTCTAAGTAAGCTATTTAATTCAGGGTTTTTCGATCATTAAGATTACCGGGCCCAAATGGCGATCAGATTAATAGATGAGATTTAAAAGTTATACTTATTTGATTTATTGTATTTGCAAGGGCTCTTGCAAACATTTGTAAACTTTTATTATAAAATATAAATAGTTTGGGGGCCCCAAACCACAAGGGCCCCTGGTTATAGCCTCTTCCGCCCCCCACTTGATCCGCCATGGCATCACGCAGATTGTAAACAAGTAAACATTGTATACATTAACAATAAACATGAATAACAAACAAATGACTTAGCCTTGATACACAACTCCATGTGCGGTTAATTCCCCATATGAAAAATTTAACATCCTTAAGTCATAACTAATTCATACATTGAAAAGCTGGCAAATTTGTCTTTCCTTTTCTTCAGAGCTTTAAACATATCAATTACCTCATCACAATTATAAGTCTTCACCGTATCATTTTGATATCAATGCTACTCAACGGGGCTGTCCATAAATTACGTCAACAAAATGGCGGGGGGGCGGTCTGAAAATTTTTGACAGTTGTTATCAAGGGGGAGGGGGAAGGTCAAGAAAAGTTGACGTCAACAATGTTCTTTTTTTAAAAAGAAAAATTAGGTAACGTTTGTAGTCATGAGTTACACGCTCACTCAACCTTCAGTATTTTAATTGAAGTAATCTTTTTCCTACTTTTTAAAAACGATGCTGAGCGTTAAAGAAACATCACACTATATAGACAGACCCCGAGATGTTTACTGGTAACATTTATTATTTCAAAGATGTTGTTTTTTGTCTGCTGTGTAAATAAAGATTTATGCAAGTACACAGTCTACATTATATTATTTAAATGTCTATTTAATATATAAAATGCACTATTGGTTATACTAGACTCAGAAATAATTGGCGTTCACTGTAAAATTGCATTAGGTCTAAAGTTAAGTTAAAGTTTTAAAGGGCAATCTGGCAATCGTGCAGTTTTCGCACCTATATTATTTCGCAGTAAATTCTAATTTTCTCGTGAGCACATTCATTTTTCTTTTTTGAATGCATTACTATATATTATGTTTTTGCTATTACAGTAAAAAAAAATTTATTGTTGTTTTTTTTATTTAAAGTTCTACGGTATTTTTTAGCTCTAAACAATACACAGTAGTCCGAATACATTATTTATTAATAGGCAAGCGTTATTCGCACGGTTTTGACGTCATAACCGTGCAGATAATTTTGAAAATTATTCGCATTGTTCGACCGTGCCGATAATTATTCGCACGGTTTTGAAATACTAATCTACACTTACTAACAACAAAGTTTAATAACTAATAATGTAAAGTACTAGTATAGTTGATATTAAGTTTTAGGACACTGACTAATGTTATTAATTTAACTTTGTTTTTAATAGAGTAAAATAAATATTATAAGACCTAAATCCTAATAGCCTGCGCAAATAAAACAAATATGAATTACGACACGATTTAGTTACTGAACTTACTCATACTACTGACACTGAGTTGACACTGACAGACAGTGTCACTGTGGCTGTGACTCACTGAGTCAATGGCCAATGGCTACAAATTATGAAGTTGAAAATTATGAGGTAACTATTTTTGCTGTCACTGATATTGATAGTAATATTATTTGAGCAAGAGTCTGAACGGACCTGCATTTCTGCATACCGCAGTTTGTTAATTAATTATTAATGACTTATCATTAATCATTGATTACTTAAAGTGAAAGACCTTATGATAGTAAAGCATCATTTTAAAAAAATAAAAAGTGAGAATCCGTACTCTGTTCTGTACTGTAACTGTAAGTGTAAGTAAGACTGAACTGAGTATAAGTATAAGCATAACAGTAACAGTAACGACGACGAGTAACTTAAGTTCAGTAACAGTCAGTAGTAACACTGTGGTCTACAGTAGTGTAGTAACAGTGACTCACTCATGTGATATAAAAAATTGTTCCTGGAAAAAAAAGCCTGCTTGAGTGTTCGCAAGCGTCGTCACTGTTTTCGTTTTTGTTTTTCTTTTCTTTTCATTTTTATCAGATAGGCTCTAATATGTTTTAAGATATATGTAATGTAAGTAATTATTTAACTTTGTACTGATGAATGCATGAGCCGAAACGTTTACTATTATTTGTATTAGTTGATGATAAAAATAATAAGCTTAAATTTATTGTTTTCTTACAAAAATAGTTTGTGTAATTTGTTTTTTTTATTAAAAAGCTATATACAGACCCATTCTGCATGATATATTAATCTAGCATTATTGATGTGTCACTAAGCAACAAGCAATCGATGAGCACTCGTGTATAATTCTCAACGTAAAAGATTTAATCTTTATCTACCCGATTTTTAGATTGAAAAGAAAAGAGCAATGATTACTCTTTAAAAAATATGAATATTTGGCATCAAATAATTTTGAAATTTTAGTTCACATTAGATGATAGAGACATGTATCAAACCCAAGGTTCTTCAGTGAAACGATTTCTTACTATTTCACTTGAAAATCTGGCTCTTTAAATATTGTACTCCTTTTAATAAACTCGGATGATTCTGTTATCCCAACACCTCAGGGTGTTAATCACGGCAATTTTCTATTGAAATATGCTATGAAGCAATCAAAATTGAAGAAGTATTTAACTACTAGACATATACGAGTTCTTAGACAGGAAGCGTAATGTTTTAAATAGTGGTCATAAACTAAACTTTAAATCATCACATATTGATATAAGTGCAATGGGAGTTTCATATTAGGTAACACTACAATTTTTCAAGCTAATAAATAAAAACGTATACAATAAGTGAGTTTGTTGTAGTAGGACATGCTAAAAATGTGTCTTGGCAAATTTTAGGAGAAACTGCAACAACGAAAAATGCCTCAGGTGCCACTCTCAAATGATACAATAACTAAACGCATTGATGATATGGCTTATAATATGGAAGCTAAAGCAAAGAAAACTGCTACATTTTGATTTCTTCAGCTCGATGATTCAACATACATTTTGCTATGTTGGCCACTCTGATTGTTCTTGTGCAAAATCAATGCAAGGATGACTTGTGGATAATTTTTCAAATTAATTTTAATTAATTTATTTTTCTAATAAATTACCAGCAAATTCTGAAATCTTCAAGGCAGTTCACCATTACATGTTTGGCTAATGTTACACAAAATTAGGTTCGTGTGTATACGGATGGCTTTTACCGGACGACGTTCTGGTGTAGTTATTAAGTTTGAGGAACTAGAACAATAATGCGACTTAACTCACAGTTTTAACCATTGTGAGGTTTAAACATCAAACAAAACTAAACTACATGCTCGGCGAACTTGTAATAAGAAATTCATTTTTTATTTGTCTCTTTATTTAAAGCATAAATTACTTAAGTCAACAGTGGATGAATGATTTAACTTGAATTTCAGAACTATGACATCTCTTTCAGCCTTTAGGATTCACATGAAGGAAATGTCCAATATTTCATTTGTATCTAAGGTCATTGAAAAACTTGTCTTAAAACAACTTTTTCTCATCTAAATCCCAGTCAGTCGGGCTAAGGGCCATCTCACAGCACAGAAACCACCCTGTTACAGTAACAAATGACATCCTACTCGCACTAAACAGTGGGAATATGTCTATATTGGTTCTCCAGGATCTTACCTCTGTTTTTGGCGCCGTCGACCATCAAACATTGCAAAAAACTTGCAAAATTATTTTGGAATTTTTGTTCAGTTCCTTCTTGGTTTCAATCAATCTGTAATATATTACATGTTGTTTTAGCAGATGGCTATATCTCTCACAGAGCTGACTTGGTTCTTTGCGTGCCTCTGGGCTCCTTTCAGTGTCCTGTCCTTTTCGTGCCGTATACAATGCCACTACTTCTACTGCTCGAAAAGCATTCAGATAAAAGCCACTCATTTGCAGATGAAACTCAACGTTACACTCACACTGATCCCTCTAATATTGACTTCACTGTCCTATTGATGCAGGAGTGCATTGGTGAGGTAAATTATAGGATGACTTTCAGCAAGCTCCAACTGAATGATAATAAAACAAAAGCTATCCTTTTCTGTAACAAAAAATCACGCAGTACTTTGTATTTACCGAATTCCATTCAGATGGCTTGTTCTGATATACTGTTCCAAACAATCTTGGCTATATTATTTGTCACATTATGTCTACCAGAAACCTTTATCAATCACATATGTCGCTCTGCCTATCCTGACATTGCCCAGATTAGCTCAATTCGTCATTATGTAACAGTCAGTGCAACAAAAACTCTAGTCTGTGCTCTTGTTCTAGCTCGTGTTGATTACTGAAATTTTCTTTTGTCAGGTGCGCCAAAACAATGCATTGAAAAACTACAGAGATTTTAAAATTCAGCTGGCAGATTAGTTCTAAAGGCAAATTAACATGACCATGTTACTCCGCTACTTAACTCATGGCACTTCGTTGGCTGCCCATGCAAGCCCGAACGGATTCTAAACTGGCAGTTCTCTGTCACAACTTCTTTTCTGACTCATGCCCTTCCTTTCTTACTGATCTTTTTTTGGTCTACTCACCAAGTCGTCAGCTACGCTCTTCTGCACACACACGCATTCACTGTGTTCCTAAGATACAAACTAAAACATTTGGCGAAAGGTCATTCTCTGTTTGTGCAGCGAAACAATAAAATTCTCTACCATTAACATCCGTAGTATTTCAACTACTAAGTCCTTCTAGACTGAACTTAAGACGCATCTTTTCAACATTTATTCTCAAAATTAGAGAAACAACATTTCTTTTAATGATTAAGTAGGTGATGTATAACATATGCCATTTATGTGGTTAGAATGATATATATTTTTAATTGAAATATATTTGTTATTATCTTCATGTAAAGCGCTGAGAGCGTGGCTCCCCGCTGGGATACAGCGCTATGTAAGTTATCAATTAATTATTAATGTATAAAACTTTCTGATATTGCTCTGAAGCATCTCCTTCCTATTCCCTCATCTAAATGCTTTGCCTAAGATCCGTACAGCGACTGTAATCATATATGACTAGCACCTAACACCTAACAAAGGCCTTCGGCTATCCAAGCCTGGGGTTTGTCAGTTTCAGGTCGCATTGTACTCCACGACCCTACTCGTCTGTCGAACAACGTAGAGGTCACCCCATCTCTTACAAACGCTTTTTCTATACAAAATATTATCTCGTCTTACACGTTTATGTATTTCCTGTTTAGTCCTGCATTTTTAGTAGAGTTTTAAATGTTAATAAAGTATGAATTTTCCTGGGTTTTTTAGGGAACCCAAAGCATGCCCTAAATCTGGGCGGGAAGAAAAAAAAACTTGCATGTTTTTGTTCTTGCATATGTTCCTTTTGTTTATCCGAGGGTTGTTTAAGTTATATTTGAGTTTTATTCTAAATTAGTAAGATTTTATAAAATTTTGATCCCTCAAAATATTTTTAATGGATTAACATTTTTAAAGATTAGGTAATCGCTAATTATATTAGCCCTGTTAAAGGTGTATCGCCTTTATCAAGATAATTTATTTTAAAGCATAAAAAGGACAAAAACTAAATACAATGACAGAATATTATTTTAACATAAATATCTAGTGATAGATTAATTTACATTATTAAATTTCAATAAGGTTAATCTATGCTAATAAATGCCAAAGCCCTGACTGGCTTATTAGCCTACTGATTCTTCAAATTCTTGAGTAGGTAGAAGCTTGGAATTTTTGGAAATTGTTCAGGACACGTTTACGATGACAATTGGCAAAAACATTATTTCAATTTGTACTCATGGGGAGCCGGGGGTCTAAAAAGTTCTTTTATATGAGCTCTATAAAACTGATTGAACACTAATTCTCCATCTTCCCATTTAAGTAGAAGCATGAGACTTTGGTTAATTATTGACTACCCTACTTCAATGGTAGCAACAAAAAAAATTTAAAAATTTACACTTACTGGGATGCTGAGGGCCCAAATGTAGTTCTTATTTAAAATAAGCTATATGAAAACTGACTCATCAATTTTTTTTTAAATTTTACAAGTAGGAAGAAACATATGACTTTGGAAACTTGATGAGTATAATCCGGCAATGCTAGAAGGTTAATTAACAAACATTATGTGGATCACTCCCAATCTGTAACCATCCATATAGGCAGGAGCATGAATCTTTGAAAATTTTTTAATACACCCTTTCAAAGATGATTGGTGAATAAAAATTTTAAAATTCCCACTCCTTGGGTGTCGGGGGCGGAAAATAATATTAAAAAAAAAAAAATTAATTAGCTATCTAAAAAAGACTCATCATTAAATCTGGTACCTCAAGTGCCGGTAGAAGCATAACATTTTGGAAAATTGGTAATTGCAGTCTTACAACGACAGTTTTCGAAAAAGAATGTTTACATTTTCACCAAGTAGCCTAAAATAGTTTGCTTTTTTTTAAATTTAAAATCTGACTCTTCACTAGTTGTCTCATTTCCCCCATGTAGGAATTAGCATGAAACGATGGCAACAGGTAAGAAAATATTTAATGTGTCACTCCCTTGAGGCCAGGGCAAATGTTTTTTCTTATATTAATAATGTCTCATCAATTATTCTCTAGCTTTCCGTGTAGGAAAATTTGGGAAGTTGTTGAGTACGTTCTTACGAAGGAAACAGGGATACCAATATTAAAATTAAAACTTACTTGGGGCCAGGGGCCAAAATGTAGTTTTTTCTTTTTTTATGATGTCTATAAAACATACAGTTTCTTGTTTAGATAGGAGCATGAAAATTTGAAGAGTTGTTGAGTACCTACAAAAAATGGTAATATGTAACATATATTCAAACTAATGCTCACTGAGAGCTCCGGGCCCAAAAGTAGTGTTTTACTTATTAAAAAATGTACTAATCATTAATCTTTAACTTCCCGTGTAGGTAGAACCATGAAGCCTTGTGAAGTTTTTAAGTACACACCCGCGATGGTAACAGGCTTTAAAAAATATTAAAGTGATATTTATTGTAGGCCGATGCCTAAAAGCAGTTTTTTTACCTTTAATGATCAAATTAAAATTTGTGTACAATTTTCAAATTGTGTAAATGAATTTTGGCAAAATGTGAAATATTTAAACTTGATGACCTATATTAAAGTACTATAGGGAATTAAAATGATATGTTTTGGAGCCGAAGGCCTTAATCTCTTCTTCATAAACGTTTAAGAAATGTTAAACACTCAATTACCCACAATTTTTAATACTGATATTGACAAACAAAATAACCATCATAATCCAGATAAAAATAAATTGTTTTAAACTTTAATCCTACATAGTAAGAAATCCCGGACCATAATTATAGATATATTTTACAGACGTCTAAATACATATTGTTTTTTTAATCTCACAGCAATCTAACTTTGGGAAGAATTTGATAGCGCTCCCGCGAAATTTCTGGCATTAATTTTTTTTAAAAACACCTCTTATTAGTGTCCGGGGGCCCGTAATGCTATTTTATATATGAGTTATATAAAAAAAATTCGGTGTCTACTGTGTATAAGGATAAATTATTGACCAAAATTTGTATTAAAAAGAAATAAACTCTTAAGTAAAACTCCTTACGTCTGTTCACTTAGGACCGAATCCCTAGATAATCTGTTCGTAAACTTATAAAGCCTTACTTCCTATTTGATTTTAAACGACTTATGTAAATATAGACGAGTATCTATATAATGACCTAAATTGAAATCTTCAGGCCTTGTGAGATATGCACATCCTGCACCCATTTTACACGGGGCCCCTTATTGTCATTTTAATCCCCATTTGAATTTACGACGACTTGACAAATATTGACAAACAAGTATATCGATCATGATCGAGATTGAAATGAATTGATATTTAATCGTCTGTCAAGGATGAGAGCCTGTTATAACAAAAACAAGGCTAAGGATTTTTAAAAAAGCACTCAGAGTCCATTGAGAGGTATACTATTTCCATTCCCCCAATAGATGTTTAAATTAGGAGCTACAATTCTTCCTTATATACTATAGGGAATTAAAATGATATGTTTTGGAGCCGAAGGCCTTAATCTCTTCTTCATAAACATTTAAGAAATGTTAAACACTCAATTACCCACAATAGGTAAAAGCATGAAACTTGGGCAAGTTGTTAAGTAAGCTAACCCGACGATATTTTGAAATAAACAATTTATAACTCCCCACTCATGGGGAGCCGGGGGCCCAAATGTAGTGTTTTTTTTTTACTTATATACGCTATATAAATAGGGAAAATCACCCATTCTACAATTTCCCATGTAGGAAGAATAATGAAACATTGGGAAGTTGTTAAGTACACTCTCCTAACGCTAATTTGCGAAAAATAATTTCAAACTTCCCACTCATTGGGGGCCGGGGGCCCAGATGCTGTTTTTTCTTATATTAGAAACAAACTCATCCCTAACTCTCCAATGTACCGTGTCGTAAAACATGAAACTTTTGGAAATTACTCTCCTGGCAGTAATGGGGGGATAAAAATTCACACTTATGTGGTGCCGGGGGCCCAAATGTACTTTTTCTTAAGTGGGCTATATTAACAAAATGTAGACAACGAAATACAATCATGTCTCAAAATAGATCAGTTTTCTGATTATGTGGAAGCATATACTCCTCCAAAAATGGATGAGTGCAAGCCCGCAGTGGTAACAGGTGATGAAAATATTTAAGTTATCACTTACTTGAAGCCGGGGGCCCAAATGCAGTTCTTTTTTTTTTAAAAATAATATATGTTATATAAATACTGAAAAATCCCCTATTCGTCTATTTCCCGTGAAGGTAGAAGTTTGAAACTTTGGGACGTTGCTAAGTACACTCTCCTAACACTAATTTGCAAAATAGAATTTTAAACGTCCCACTCATTGGGGGCCGGGGGCCCAAAGATAGTTTTTTCTAATATTAAAATCTCACTCATCATTAATTATCAAATTTACCGAGTAGGTGAAATCATGAAACTTTTGGAAATTCTTGAGCATACACTTCCGACAATAATGGCAATCGTTCCATAAATTCCAAATCTTGGGGCCGGGGCCCAAAAACGTTTTTCCTCCGTTATTTGAGGTATTTAAAATTGAAAATAACTAATTATCCTATTTCCCGAGTAGGCAGAAGCATGAAATTTTAGGATATTGTTTAGTACATTACCCAAATTATAACAGGCGAAAATATATTTTTATTAATAGTTTCTGGGGTCCAGGGGCCCAAACGTTTTTTTCCCTAAATGAGCTATATAAAAATTGAAAATCAACAATTCTCCTATTTCCCGTGTAGATAGAAGCATGAAAGTTTGGCACACTCTACCAACGCTAATTCGCAAAAAAAAAATATTTTAAAATCCTAATCTTGGGGGCTAGGGGTAAAAATGTATTTTTTTCTTATATTAAAAGCCGTCTTATCTCTTATTCTCAAATTTACCGTATACGTAAAAAATTAAACTTTTGGAAGTTAATGAGCACACACCCTCCCAACAAAAATGGAGAAAAAATCTTTTAAAATTCTCATTCAGGGTGTTCCCACATGCATTTTTTCCTTAAATGAGCTGTGTTTCACATCTCCAATGGTAACAGGTGAAAACATATTTAAATTATCTCTCTAAGAGAGCCGGGCCCGAATGTAGTTTTCTTCGTTATATGAGCGATACAAAAAGTGAAAAATACTAATTCTCCTATTTCCCGTTTAGGTAGAAGCATGATACTTTGGGAAGTTGAGAAATACATAACTGCCATGGTAATATAGTGTGGATTTTTACTCATATAAGTTATAAAAAATTGAAAATCTTTAATTCTACTATTTGGAATAATGGGAATTCGGAAAGTGTTAATTACACTACCACGACTGTGCAGTCTTAACTGGTTTGTTAGAGTATTGGGATTGCTGGTATAGAATTGCATTTGACCTGCTTTAAGATAAATGTACTCATTTACTTCATGCAAATAGACATTACAGTTCGCTTCTACAGAAAACGTCATCTAAAACCCGCGTGAAGCCGGGTACTTGCCTCTAGTATATATATATAAGACGCATTTGTTGTGTGTCTGTCTGTCTTTCTGTCTGTCTGTTCCCTAATAACTCAAGATCCAGACAACCCAGTAAAGTGAAATTTAGTAAACGTACACACTATTATATGGGGATGGTTCTTAAATAGGTTTCGTTCCATAAATTCACACTCAGGGGCGCCGGGGGGGGGGGGGCCAAACAATTTTTTTTCCTTATTTGAGCTATATAAAAAATGAAAATCAATAATTTTTCTATTTCTCGAGGAGGCAGAAGCATGAAATTGTAGGAAATTGTTTAGTACACTTCTGCAATGGTAACGGGCAAAAATATATTTCAATTACCTCTTTCTGGGGGCTGGGGGCCCAGATTTAGTTTTTTCCCTAATATGAACTCTATATAAAAACCGATAATCACTAATTATCCTATTTTACGGATAGGTAGAAGCATAAAACTTTGGCAAGTTGTTAAGTAAGCTATCCCGACGATATTTTGAAATAAACAATTTTAAACTCCCCACTCATGGGGAGCCAGGGGCCCAAATGTAGTGTTTTTTTTTTACTTATATACACTGTATAAATACTGAAAATCCCCCATTCTACTATTTCCCGTGTAGGTAGAAGAATGAAACTTTGGGAAATTGTTAATTTGCGAAAAAGAATTTCAAACTTCCCACTCATTGGGGGCCGGGGCGCAAATGATGTTTTTTATTATATTAGAAACAAACTCATTACTAACTCTCCAATGTACCGTGTCGTAAAAACATGAAACTTTTGGAAATTACTCTCCTGGCAATAATGGAAAAAAAAAAAATTTAAAAAAAAATCACACTTATGTGGTGCCGGGGGCCCAAATGTATTTTTTCTTAAGTGGGCTACATTAACGAAATGTAGACAACGAAATACAATCACGTCTCAAGAAAGATCAGGTTTCTGATTATGTGGAAGCATGTACTGCTTCAAAAACTGATGAGTACAACCCCGCAGTGGTAAAAGGTAAAATAAATATTTAAATTATCACTTACTGGAGGCCGGGGGCCCAAATGCAGTTCTTTTTTTTTTAAGACTAATATATGCTATGTAAATACTTAAAAATCCCCCATTCGACTATTTCCCGTGTAGGTAGAAGAATGAAACTTTGGGAAGTTGCTAAGTACACTCTCCTAACGCTAATTTGCAAAATAGAATTTTAAACGTCCCACTTATTGGGGACGCGGGCTCAAAGATAATTTTTTCTAATATTAAAATCTCACTCATCATTAATTATCAAATTTACCGAGTAGGTGAAATCATGAAACTTTTGAAAATTCTTGAGCGTACTCTCCCGACAATAATGGCAATCGTTCCATAAATTCCAAATCTAGGGGCCGGGGCCCAAAAACGTTTTTCCTCCGTTATTTGAGGTATATAAAATTGAAAATAACTAATTATCCTATTTTCAAAGTAGGCAGAAGCATGAAATTTTAGGATATTGTTTAGTACATTACCCAAATTATAACAGGCGAAAATATAATTTTATTAATTCTTTCCCGGGTCCAGGGGCCGAAATGTTTTTTCCCTATATGAGCTATATAAAATTGAAAATCACCAATTCTCCTATTTCCCGTGTAGATAAAAGCATGAAAGTTTGGCAAGTTGTTAAGCACACTCTACCAACGCTAATTCGCAAAAAATGTTTTTAAATCCCACTCTTGGGGGCTCGGGGCAAAAATGTAGTTTTTTTTCTATCAAAAGCGTCTTATCTCTAATTCTCAAATTTACCGTATACGTAAAAAATGAAACTTTTGGAAGTTATTGAGCACACACCCTCCCAACAAAAATGGAGAAAAAATCTTTTAAAATTCTCATTCAGGGTGCGACTGGTGTACCCACTTTCATTGTTTTCCTTAAATAAGCTTTGTTTCACATCTCCAATGGTAACAGGTGAAAACATATTTAAATTATCTCTTTAAGGGAGCCGTGGTCGAAAGTAGTTTTCTTCGTTATATGAGCTATACAAAAAGTGAAAATTACTAATTCTCATATTTCCCGTATGGTTAGAAGCAAGATACTTTGGGAAGTTAAGAAATACATAACTATAACTAATATAGTGTGTTTTTTTTACTCATATAAGTTATAAAACAATTGAAAAATTTTAATTCTACTATTTGGAAAAATGGGAATTCGGAAAGTGTTAATTACACTACCACGACTGTGCAGTCTTAACTGGTGTGCCAGAGTCTTGGGATTGATGGTATAGTATTGCAGACACTATGCTTTTCTGATAGGTATTAGTATTTGACCTGCTTTAAGATAAATGTACCCTTTTACTTCATGCAAATAAACAGTATATTACGCTTCAACAGAAAACCTCATTTAAAACCCGTGCGAAGCCGGGTACTTGCCTCTAGTATTAATATATAGCCTGTGCGTGTTAAAAGTTATTGTAAGACACCGTTTAGCTGTGTTACACTACCCGATCACAGACAATATTGCCACAATTAATCGTACAACGTTAGTGTATATCATCAGGCGAGATTCCAATCACGTCCTCCCATAGTTTTCCATTTGAATGCCACGTGATTATGTGTAGTGCTAGGACAGGAATCAAGCAATTTTGACATGTTGACATGAAACGATGGTTCGATGATAAATTATCTAAAGAGCGAATGCAGCTTTAAAAAGCGTTTTTATAAACCAAAAATAGTTACCAAAATTATTTGAGGTTGTAAAAAAGACTAAGACCACCATTAAACTAGAGCTACGGGATTATTGGCTGTTGAGACACTGTAATGTTATAATGGTAAAAATTAAGAGTAACTTGATCTACCCTTTTAAAAAAAGGTGTGAGTGCAGTTCAATTTTACGAAGCGGACTACGGGTTATTTGACGTACTTCATAAGCCCCTTTTTCCCTAGTCATCGATGGTTCTTTTCTAATCCATCTTTTATTTCTGTTTGCTATTGTTGAAAAAAGCCGTGGTATTCCGTTTCTGAAATTTTACGTTTACTTGTAAATGGATATTTTGACGACCTAATGTATACATATATTGATATCTACTTTTGGATTGAAATACATATTATTAAATGTTTCCAAATATATAATCCACACATAAACAGATGGATTTATATTGTTTTCTTACTCTGTCAGCGTTTTGGTAATGAACACTAATTAAAAAGTTTCATTTTTCTACCTACACGGGAAATAGTCGAATGGTTGATTTTCAGTATTTATATAGCATATATTAGTCTTTTTTTTAAAAAAAGAACTGCATTTGGGCCCCCGGCTTCCAGTGAGTGATAACTTAAATATTTTTATCACCTGTTACCACTGCGGGCTTGCACTCATCCATTTTTGGAGGAGTACATGCTTCCACATAATCAGAAACATGATCTTTCTTGAGACATGATTGTATTTCGTTGTCTACATTTTGTTACTATAGCCCACTTAAGAAAAAGTACATTTGGGCCCCCGGCACCACATAAGTGTGAATTTTTTCTCCCCCATTACTGCCAGGAGAGTAATTTCCAAAAGTTTCATGTTTTTACGACACGATACATTGGAGAATTAGTGATCAGTTTGTTTTTAAGAAAAAACAACATTTGGGCCCCCGGCCCCCAATGAGTGGGAAGTTTGAAATTCTTTTTCACAAATTAGCGTTAGGGGAGTGTACTTAACAACTTCCCAAAGTTTTATTATGCTACCTACACGGGAAATAGTAGAATGGGTGATTTTCAGTATTTATATAGTGTATATAACTATTTTAAAAAAACTACATTTGGGCCCCTGTCTCCACATGAGTGGGAAGTTTAAAATTGTTTCTCGCAAAATATCGTCGGGTTACTTTACTTAACAACTTGCCAAACTTTCATACTTCTACCTATCCGTAAAATAGGATAATTAGTGATTTTTAGTTTTTATATATAGTTCATATTAAGGAAAAAACTAAATTTGGGCCCCCAGCCCCCAGAAAGAGGTAATTTTATTTTTTATTTACCTATTACCATTGCAGAAGTATACTAAACAATTTCCTAAAATTTCATGCCTCTGCCTCCTCGAGAAATAGAAAAATTATTGATTTTCATTTTTTATATATCTCAAATAAGGAAAAAAATTGTTTGGCCCCCCCGGCGCCCCTGGGTGTGAATTTATGGAACAAAACCTATTTAAGAACCATCCCCATATAATAGTGTGTACGTTTACTAAATTTCACTTTACTGGGTTGTCTGGATCTTGAGTTATTAGGGAACAGACAGACAGACAGACAGACACACAACAAATGCGTCTTATATATATATATATATAGATAGATATAGATATCATTTTATTTCTTTCATCAATTAAAAAAAATATTTCCCTCAAAATTGTGAAAAGAAAATTTTATTATGCTTAATATCACTTCATATTCTTTGCAATAAAAGTATATTCATTCGTGTAAACACAAGCAACATGAAAACATATATAAATAAAAACAGGTCTAAACTTATTAGTGTAAGAAACTGGAATTTACTCATAACATTCACCAAAGAAATATGTAATGCAGTAGCTAAATTTTGCGACTGCTGTATTCCGGCGCCTATCTGACTCCTATAAAAGTGTACACCGTCTTAGGGGTATCCACCTAGGTATTTAGTCCCTTGAACATAAGAAACTGTTTCATATTTCAGGTGCAGGATTCCAACCCCCACCACCGCCCGAACACATACAAACTTATTAAATAAAGATGGTCAAAGAAAATAATGAATCATAAAACTCTATACACAACAGAAGCCACGCTATTCAAATTTGGAAAATAAAAATATGTTGATTTGTGATGAGAAGATGAACCCTTTATAATACAAAGTATTTAGGAGATGTCTTTCTAGCCAGTGTTCAGTGGCGTAGCTAGAGGGCGGTCCGCCCCCGGGCGGCAGACATTTCCAAGGCGGCATTTGTGGACAGTTAAAAAGTACAGCCATTTCACACAACTGCCATTTAATTTTTTGAATAGGTAAAATAATGGTGAAACAAAAATATTCATAATTTCGATTCTTTATAAACGGATTGCACAACACTTGTTTGCTACATATTGGTTGTTATAACTAACGCAAACTCGTTAAAAAAATTAAGTCCGTTAAAATTTGTTTAGAAAATATCGGTATACGTAAAATTATATGAAAACTATACACACCAAATTACTTCACAACTGGGTCGAAAAATATGTGCTATTAATATCGCCACGGCAGTTTTTGCGTGGAATTTCCACATGCGCAGAATGATTCGCGAACAAGTACCTATATGACATGATGGTTTAAACTTATAAACTTGTGTTTTATTTACAAATAGTAATTTATGTTACTGTTTCAGTTTTCATAATAGTATTGTTAGGGAAGGAATTATTACATTTATTTGGTGTTTTTTTGTTGTTTTTTTTTTTTGCAATAAAGTACCATAAATTAAAATACGGTTATTTATTAAAATGTTACGCCTATCAAATTAAAGTAATGTGTAAATTTGAATTAGAAAAACTATGACCAGAATATGAAAATATTCAAATTTCTCTGTTTATTAACATCGCAATAGAGCATACATAATTAGAATAAAAAGTAACTAGTAAAACGAGATCAGATGCTGGAATTCTACACAATTCCATGCAAACTTTTTCTTTTGTATATTAACGTTATAATCTCAATTTAATTAGATTTTATTTTATTATTTTTTTTTAAAATTTATGCAAACCAATTTCATGGTGATGGGGGGAGTGATTTACTAATATAAAACGTTGTTATGTAAGCCAAAACAACAAAACAGTTTATCAATGGATAGAATTTAAAAGAAAATTAAAGATCTCTTGGATGATGTGCTTATCCTTGTTGGAAAATGTTTGTTTATAATACCATGTAACCTACTAATTTAAGAATTAGCACATCAAATAAATTACTGTTTTGAAATTGAAATAGAAAATTTCATATTGAAAGAAAAATTATTCCGATTTTAGGAGAGGCGTAACGTTACAAAAACGAGGGAAAACACCTTTTTATCCATTAAAATTTATTCAACCATATACATTTAAACAGTATGTACCCAACAAAAAAAAATGTAATTTTGCTAAGGATTTTCTCAACAATTGCTATTATTGTTAGTTGTGAAAGGAGTGATTTAAGACCATAAAATCTTGCAATATTGACCATAGAACAAGATATTACAAATAATTTGAAATTTCAATATCATAATCCACAATTTTTCTGCAATGAAAGTTAGTAAAGTAAATGTATAAATATGTTTATATACTAATGTATACAATTTTTTTGTAAAAAAATCATCTATAAATACAAACTAAATGCATATTAATTGGTAATATTTTTTTGAAATATGTGTGCCTCATGGGTGGAGGGGGGCGGCGAGGACATTCAACCTCAATAACTTTCTTGTAGTCTTAAAAAATATCTTGTATTTTTATAAATGTGTATTTATAGGTAAATCGTTCTATGCGGCCTATTTTATAAAAAAAACTACTTAGATAAATAGGACATGCAATGGTAAAAATGTTTCCCACCTTTACTTTGCGTCAATTACAATTATTTAGTCATGTTTATTAATTTATAAAATCCAACTTGTGATTGACTTAAGGGCTCAGACACAAATGACTTCACACTATTTTTGCTGATTGTTTACCCCCTACCCCTCGTCACGCGTCGTCATAAAAACGTAGACCCGTTTTTCCATATGACGTCACAAAGCTTAGGCCACCCCTCACCCCCAATTGAACCATAAGTTGTTATTTGAAAATGAACCTGTTTTACATCAAATTTTTTGTCATTTGAATTTGTTTTTAGTGTAAGTCTGCACTATGACATAGTCACACGCATAAAGTCATGTAAAAGGTCATCAAATACATAATCGCCCAAAGTATGCGTGTGTCCCCCCCGTCCAAAGGCGCGCCAAAAGGTGCTCGAAAGGCGCGCTAAAATAGTATAAATAAATTAAGAATGTTCGCCGTAAAAGAAATATTATATGACGTCATTGTTTTAGCTCAGAACGTCAATTACCGAAAAAACGCACGAACCTGTGACGTCAGCATTTGTGTACACACAAACAAACATTTGTGTTGAGTCTAACATCGGCCACCAGCCTATGCGTGTTTGTCTTCGTTATAAATCATGATGTAACCGGTTGATGTCAGTGTGTCGGTCTTCGGTTCTTGACCCACTGCCACCTCCATTGCTGCGCCGCATTCAAGGTATGACACCGTTCTCCTATGCCTGTGGCCATCGTCAATGACACGTTCGCATTGCTTTATTGTTTATTATTATTTCTTCTTCAACTCCACAAATTTACAAATCTACGCGTGTTGCCACGAGACAACTAAAAAACAATGCCTCGAAAAAAGAACATTCGATGAAGCCGAAGTTCCTGATGTAAAGCGTCGCAGAAACAAACATAACAGGAATCGAAGAAGAACAGAAACACACGAGGAGTCATCCCGGTGATGAGAAACGCGTAACAAACAAGATCGCATTTGAAGAGCAAGTGAAACCGACGAACAACGGTCCCCTGGACGGGAAGTAGCAGCCACTAATAAACGACGTCGTTCAGCTACACTCCTGGAAGTACTTGCACCTCATCTGGATGGAGCAACCTGATTGACTTTATGAATGGCAAATTCCAGCAGCATTTCTGTGGCAATTTACAATTGCTCTACACATTCTGCGCTGCCAAACATTTTCCGGGCGTACATCCTGCAGACAAATTATTTACCACGTGATGCCAGAACGGAAAAGTGACGCTAGATCCCATCCGCATATAACATTTACTGAGGACGCTCATGACGGGGGAACACGAGCATTCCCAAAACTTCATGGACAACATCAGGTCTATTAATAAAGCCTTAGCCTTTGCGTCAATGGGTGCTAAAGTCTCTCCTCCTCCCTGATACGGGCACTACTGCTTTCGCATCCACGGACATATTTACCACAGATCTGGGGCTCTGCATCCTGACAATGCTGATCGTCGTCAATTTGCTCAGCTGTATATCCTCGATCCTGATGAAGCTTCGGAAAAAAGGATGCAAATACGACCTAACTCTACATGCAACCGCGATCTTATGGCGCTCCTGAGCTCATTCATGACCGACAACAATATATTTGCAGATGCATGCAAAATATTTTGTGAAGTGAGACAAGAATGTCTGGTGGAAGAAGCTTTCCGGAATACACTACCTACAACTGTGTCACTGGCCATCATTCATGACAGAAACGATGACCAAAGGTGTTACAATGCTGAACGATCCAATGAAGTGGCTTTCGTCTTCCAAAATGCGGATGGAGAACCTCCACTTGAACGGGACATCATAATACACTACAAAACAATTTCACACGCAAGTAAAACACAAAGAATCAGCATTCTCGACCCCAACTTGGATCCCATGGTCTACCCTGTGTTATTCCCGTATGTGGAACAAAGCTGGACACCAGATATTAAACTTCAATATAATCCTACGAGTATAAGAAGCTTGCGTCGGCCATCACCCACGAATCCCAGAACAAGAGTCACTCAAATGCAGTATTACGGCTACCGATTTGCCATCAGAGACGAATTTAATCCTTTCCTGAGTGCTGGAAAACTCACCCTCCAATATTTTGGATAGCTACATCAAAACGGAGGGAAACAGACTCAATTTTGTGTGACAAAGTCAGTCAAAACTAAGGGTAGAAAGGTACACTGGCTTGATGGATTTCTTGCAAACTGAAGCGAGACAACAAGGCCTTATGCCAGGCCAACTACTAATACTTCCTTCATCCTTCCAGGGAAGCCCCAGGAACATGCTCCAAAATTATCCAGATGCCATGGCGATTGTTAGAAAGTACCGGAAACCCGACTTCTTCATTATAATCACAGGCAACCCAAAATGGCCTGATATTGCCACCAACAACAAAGCTAATCAGTGGAATTTTGTCCAGATTTGGTCGCACGCGTTTTCAAACTTAAACTGGATGCTCTACTAGAGGACATTGGAAAACATCACGTTCTTGGAAAACAATTGTTATTTTCTATTACAGTATTTCATACATTTCTTTGTTATTTCTGTTCATAGCGTAATCTTTTCATGGCAATAAAGACCACGTGGTTTTTTCTATTGCAGTATTTGGTAATATCTTTGTTATCACTTCTGTGGGATTTCGTTCTTCCAGCTTCAGCAGGCTTTTGAACAAGTTAAATAATAAAGTCTCAGTAATCAAATCTTTAAGTGGAACTTTTATAGAAAGTTACGCGTTTTCGACGTAACATCACATTTATTAAACATTCGCCTCGTCACACATGTGGTAATCCCCCACCCCGGCGTGTGACGTCATTTACGGATGGGCTCTAAAGAGGGCGGCAAATTGAAGACCGCCCCCGGGTGGCAAAAGGTCTGGCTAAGCCACTGCCAGTGTTGTGTCATTTTTACTGAAATGGGCCGTATATAAATGATGTAACGCATCTAGGAGGGATGGGATTGATAACAACCTTTTAGAACATTTTACTTAGAATTTAACTTTGTGGCTAGATACATAGATCGAAATAAGAATTTTTTAAAAATTATATTTCGTCGGATCATCACACAGCTGGTATTAGCTATATTAATATTGACCCAAGGCCTCAAAATCTTGGGGACAAATTATAATATGTTTTCAAAATATTATAGCATAGTCAAACAAAAAAAGGTGAAGAAAACGTTGAACACGTTATGTTCATTTCCTATTTCAATGTCACACTAGTGTTAAAACCAAAGTTTTGCTGCTAAAATACATGTTAGATTAGTCACGAGTATTAGAAATTAGTATTTGGTTGAGTCATGAAGAAAATCCGATTTCTTTACTTATTCATTAAACGTATCTGGAAAAAAAGGGAAAACCCAGGATTATGTAATTTTTATTCATTTAAATTTTTGTGTGTGATTTAGTTATATAATGATTTAGGATATCGTTTTCTCAGCATGTTGCTTTAAAGATTAGAGAAGGTCGAAGCCAGTTACATTATCACATTCTTTAAAAAATATTTCGAAGAGAACTTAAATAGTGATTAGGGATCTCATTATTTCAAGGAATCTTATTTATTGAACTGATAGTAAATAGAGATACCAAATTAGCCTTATGACATGAGACATCTTTTCATTAAAAAATGTGCAAGGTAGGCCTCTGTCAAGCTATCATTAAATTATTTTACTTCTCTGGCTGTTCCCTGCTATAGTGAAAACCCCCTCCACATCCCTTAAAAAATATGAAAAATATCAACGTATGCGCTTTTCAAATTTCACTTAATTTAAACAGCCCATTCAACTTACGCCCAAAGAGCACACTCGTATTTGAGACAACTAGTGTTACCCTATTTAATAATTGAGCTTGACTACTTATAAAACTGTGTTGGGCAAAAAAAATCACTAATTTTTCAATTTTAATACGAAATATGGAAATATATGAAACCAAAGCTAAAAACTGTAATGAATCATAATGTTCCAACAAAACTAACATCAAATACAATTGTAAAGTGCTGGTTCAATTCTAGATTAAAAAATTATGCAAACAAAGAGAGAACTTATTTATGAAATTTAGGCTTCAAATTTAAAAAATCATGTTAAGCCTGGTACCTATTGGAATTCAGGACGTGTTAGCGCATTTTCGTATTATGTATCAGTACTTATGTTAGATATCAGAATTATGTAGTTATCAGTAATTGTGTTTAGATTTTAGACATATTTTTATGAATTTTCTTGTGTAATGAATTTACCTGACATTTTTTTTATTTAAAAGTCATTTCTTTACATTTATTAAAAACAATTTTTTATCTTTAATCCAACTACAAGTCACCACAAATGATGACGTAAAACTCTCTATACTTTTACACATATTCTAATGACGTCAACTAAAAAAAAAAACTAATTATTTTGCACCCTTTCGCAACACTCTTCAATGCTTGAAGAATTGTGTATTCGACTTCCGGCAATGGCGGCCGTTCCCTGCGTTCTCGATTCGAAATATTTTTTGGTAGTTTTAACGGGGTTTTTAAACGGATCGAGTAACTGAGTGTTGATGCACAAATGGCAGGTAAGGACATACAAAAAACATATATACATCATGGGTCTAGGACTTATGGATGCTGTGATCAAGGGTGATGACAGACGGACGGACGGACGGACAAAACGGGTGCAATAGCGATTTCGACATCTCGAAAATGCGCTAAAAAGGATACACAAAATGTACTTAAATATTAAACACTTGACACACAAATTTAGTCGAAACCTCTAAAATTAAACATAAATAATGTATTTCTAAAGATAACAAAAAAAAATCTATGTTTCATTATCAAATCTAAAATAAATGAACCTAAAGGAGTAGCCAAACTGAAAGGGTCAAGTAATAAAACCTATTATGATCATAAGACTAAAGATAATATCCCTAACAAATTTTATGCATAATTATTATGTGCTTCAAGCTACGAGGACGTTTTATTTTATTTTTTAATTAAAGAATTAACTGTAGACTAGATAGGTATTCATTCACTCCTAATTTTTTTAAAAATAAACAAAGCTATAGGCCCAGATGAAATGGCTGCAATTATATAAAAATATCTAAGCAGTGAACTCTACCCAATCCTAGTAGTTCTTTCTCAAGTCTCTCTAAACCAGGGTAAAGTGCTATTATCTTAACTTATATGTTACAGACGCTCCTTCTGTACAGAAGATTATTGCGTCCTACGTATTTCTATGGTTTTTGTTTAGTCCTGTATTCTTATCTTATCTTATATGTTACAGACGCTCCTTCTGTACAGAAGATTATTGCGTCCTACGTATTTCTATGGTTTGTGTTTAGTCCTGTATTCTTACTAGAGTTTTAAAAGATGATAAAGTGGTGGCTTTCCTGGTTTCTTCAGGCAACCCATTCCACGCCCGAATACCGGACGGAAAGAAAGAAAACTTGTATGTGTTTGTTCTTGCATATGGAATAAAAAAGGTGTTTTTGTCTTTATGTCTATTTGAGGGTTGTATTAGGTTATCTTTGTGTTGTATTTCTAAATTAGAATTAATTGCCTTATGTATAATTACTAATTTACTCTTGGTTCTTCTATCCTCTAGTGTTTCAAGGTTTAATGATTTAACTAATGGTGTTACTCTTGTCAGTTTTGAATATTCTCCAGTAATGAATCTGGCAGCTCTTTTTTGGATTTGTTCTAACTTATCAATATTTTCTTTGGTGGATGGGTCCCATACTGAAGATGCATATTCTAGTATAGGTCTCACCAGGGTGAGATAGCATTTTAGTTTTATATCTTTGTTACATTTGTAAAAGTTTCTTTTTATAAAGCCTAAGGTTTTGTTAGATTTTTTAATAACTTCATTGACATGGGGATTCCAAGATAGTTTCTCATTTATTATGACTCCTAAGTATTTCGCATCTGTAGTTTGGGTTAGTTCTTTTCCATGAATGAAATATTTTGAATTTATTTGTTTCTTTTTCTTTGTTACTCTTAGCAGTTGACATTTTTCTGGGTGGAAGGACATACTCCAGTTAGTTTCCCATTTTATTAATTCATCTAAGTCTTTTTGTAAAATTTTGCTATCTTGTTCTGACTTGATTGTTCTATAGATTATACAATCATCAGCAAATAACCTAACTTTAGTTCCTGTTGAGATATTGTTGGGTAAGTCATTTATATAAATTAAAAATAGTAAGGGACCTAGGACAGTTCCTTGTGGAACTCCTGAGTTAACCTTTATTGGTGTAGATTTAGAACCATTAATTATTACAGTTTGCTCCCTACCCAATAGGAAATCTTGGATCCAGTGATGCAAGGGACCTGAGATTCCAAAGTATTTAAGTTTTTTGAG
>MUZC01003782.1:151366-165136 GCA_002072015.1 Radix auricularia
GAGAGAAGCAATATTATTAAAATTAGGTGCTCTTGCCTATGTCTACATATTTTATGTTTCCATTGTTTAAGTGTAATTTCTTTTATTGTACTTAAGATAGAGATGTAGTCAGGTACTGAGTCTGTGTACTTAGTGTTGTGGTGGTTTATAACTATAGATATGTTACTATGATTTTTAGGATGTGTTTTGGTTGAAGTTAATGCCCTTAAAAGTATTGTGGTTATTACTAACATTAAGATTCTCATTTTCAGTAAGGCTAGTTTACTAGTTTAAGTTTAAGGATTAGGACACTTAGTCTCAACTAGACTTAGTCTTAGATTTAGACTTAAGATATCTTTAGAGTTAGAATTAAGATATTTCTATTATTATTATTATTGTTATACTATAACTATAACTATAACTAGTATAACTATAAGTATAATTTGTTTAAAGTCACTAAAGTGCGTTTATTTTTGTATTATTTTTGTATTAAGTTCAATTAAATTTAGCTTTGTATGTATAATTTATGTAGTTCCAGTTATTTGGGAGGTTTCTTTGTGCTTTTATTATTTATTGTATGTGAGAAGTTACGGTTAGTTCAAAACAATAATAATAAAAATGGCTGCCTTAAGAGGTCTTAGTAAGTTTAGTGCGAAATATCGTAAAATACACAATATAATATTATTAAACAGCAAATATTGTTATTATTTTAATAAATAAAGATTAGATTAGTGTTTTTAGAAAGGATTAAGTATAATTAAATTTGAGAAATAAATGAAAATGATATGAAACTTAGCTCCAGTAATAAACATCAACCTCTCTCCAAACCGGAAATACGTCATTCTTACTTTTTAAAGGATGATAAAGTGTTGGCTTTCCTGGTTTCTTCAGGCAACCCATTCCACGCCCGAATATCGGACTGAAAGAAACAAAATGTGTTTGTTCTTGCATATGGAATAAGAAAGGTGTTTTTATCATTATGTCTATCTGAGGGTTGTATTAAGTTATCTTTGTGTTGTATTTCTAATTTAGAATTAATAGCCTTATGTATAATTACTAATATATTTTTTGGTTCTTTTATCCTCTAGTGTTTCAAGGTTTAACTAATGGTGTTACTCTTGTCAGTTTTGAATATTCTCCTGTAATGAATGTGGCAGCTCTTTTTTGGATTTGTTCTAACTTATCAATATTTTCTTTGGTGGATGGGTCCCATACAGAAGATGCATATTCTAGTATAGGTCTCACCAGGGCGAGGTTGCATTTTAGTTTTATATCTTTTTTACATTTGTAAAAGTTTTTTTTAAAATGAAACCTAAGGTTTTGTTTGATTTTTTAATAATTTCATAAACATGGGGATTCCAAGATAGTTAGCCAAACTAACTCCACTCTTTAAGAAAGCTGATACATTAGACCTTAGTAAATACAGACTTGTATAACTTGCTGGTATCACCTGTAGATTACTAGATTCCACATAATCTATGGTAGAATAGTTATCCAGCTAGACAAATGTAATGCCATATGCACACATTAACATGGCTTTAGGAAAAAAAATCATTTCTAACCCAAATAATAGGTTTAATAGATAAACTATTAAAGGGCGTAGACAATATTGCTCAAATAGATATAAAAGTACTTTAATTCTCAAAAGAATTCGACAAAGTTCACAACCCTAATTTACTTTGAAACTTAACTACGTTTTAGCCTCAAGTCCCTTACAATTACACCAGTAAACTTCCTTTTAGGTAGTGAGCGAACTGTGATAGATAAAGGATCTAAACATGCCCCAATAAGAGTGAACCTAGCAGACAACACGGAATTGTGCTAGGTCCCTTATTTATTTTTAATTTATATTAAATATGACACGTGACGTAGCATACGCCGCAATTTTACTCATGGATAGTGCTAAGGAAATGAGAAGTGGAACGGACACAGACAGTAGCACGAAAAAAAATTGGAATAACGGGAGTAAACGTTTGGGGGCCACCGGAGCATTTTGATAAGTATTTTAGACATCGAAACAACCACAGACTCATCACCATATACTCCTAAAGTATACATGTACTGATTGTATTGTTGAGAGTGTATAATTAAGTTTTCGTCAGTGTAAACCATGGAGAGCTCGTAGACGAAGTTATCCCAATGTTGAAAAACAAATATACTGTCATGTTAAAAAACAAATATACAGTCATGTTGTAAAGTTAGAGAGCAAAAACTTCGTCTGTGATCTTTTCTTAGAAACATGCGACCGAAAAAGAAATGTACCTAATGAAGGAATTTGTGTACAACAGATCAAATTTTTTTCCCCCATGAAATACATGCCAAGGGGTGTTTATGTTCGCTAAGAAAAGGGAAGACAGCGGGAATAAAAAACAAATTAAAAAAAAATTAAAACAAAATGTCTCTACTGACGCTTAAACCTAAGACTTTACGCATTTCAGACGGATGTAACAAACCATACACTACAAAATACAAATATTATATGAAAGAACAACGAAATTGAATGCATTGCTGGTATTCTATAGAAAGCCTAGGTAATGTATAGAATGCCTGATGGTTTCAGACAAACTGTGAAATAGAAGTCGTTTATGAAGATGTTACATATTTATCCTAGGCATTCTATACAATACCTAGGCATTATATGGAATGACAAATACCGTTTAGGCAAAGTGTTAAAACGGCACAAGATGAGAAACCATTATTAATTAATTCGCATTTGAAAAGGAAAAACTAAAATACGAAATAAAGCACAGAATATTCTTACCGGAAAACAATGAAAGTAGAACTGAGATTGGAATGACACTTTTTACTTAACTTTCTTCTTCACACAAAACACTCCATACTTTAGCACTTTGATGTTTCACATACATCTCGCGAATTAAAGAAGAATGCTAATAGAATATTCTAACCGGTAAAACACAAAGCACAATTGGCAAGGCCTACTTGTTGCAGCAGGGAAGGCTAGAATGTCATTTTGAGTTGCACTTAACTTTCTTTTTCACGCAAAGGCACTTCATATTTTGGCATTTTGTCTTGCACATACATCTGACGAATCCTTGTCCGCTTTCTGTGGACTGAGAAGTAGCTGCAGATCGGAGAGGTATTTTGTGGTCAGGGACACGTCTTCAATTCTCATTAAGTTCTTTGGACATACGGTGAATTCGGATCTGGCGTAGAGTTGATTTAAGCTTCCTTGTGCAGTTCCAAGTCGATAAAAGCCATCTTCCGTCACGCTCATAACAACCACCAAGAGATTGCGTGAGTCACCCCGTCTTTTGTCGACGTCGGGAATCGGAACTCGCACAGTGGCACCCAAAGGCACAGGAGCGCCACCTCAAACACAGCGGGAAAAATGATTTCTTTAGGTCTGTTATATACTTTGCCGGTAGGTAATCCGGCATTATATAGAATGCCTAGGCAATGTATAAAATATAAATCATTTAACAGTTTGCCTTAAACCATCAGGCATTCTATACATTACCTAGGCATTCTATAGAATGACTGATTTCACACTTTGCCGGTAACACCTCTACCAAAAATAAGTGGCAGTTAACAAAAACAGCGAAACAAAAATTGCCTATTACCACCAAAAATGTGTACTCAATAACTTCTAAAAGTTTTATTTTTGTTTTGTTTCAGTTTTGTTTTTTTTAGCATAGATTTACTTGAGTAATTATTTGTTGTTCTTGAACTTAACAGACGCATTTTATTTCTTTACTAATTACTTGTCGTGTTAGAAGTAAGGGTGTTATCGATTAATTTAAATTTAATCGTTAACTTTTGAAAGAATTACCAAATAGTTAATCGATTAATTTGATTAAAGCTGAAAATAAAATAAATGACGCCATTAAACTGAAAATATCATAAAATGCCCATACATTAAGTATTTAATAAATTCTTTTTTGATGGAGAAGTTTGTAAGTAAAAAAAAAACAATTAGTAATTATAATTAATAATTAATTAACTTTTAATAAATAGAAAAAGAATCTTTAAAATTTAATCCCTATTAACCAAATAAAATATTTTTAATCGATAAATCTTTTAGAGATTAATCGAGAAATTAATCGTTAGTTTCGCAGCCATTGGTAGAACCATTTTTTAAAATATAATCATTTATATTAACTCATAGCGTCTTGTTGATTCTTAGCTGAAAATGATTAAATAAATTTTAACCCATTTGCTCGTATGCTAGTGAGCTGAAATTTTGCAGGCTGACTCGTGCCGACGATCAACGTGATTTTTCAAAGTTTCTGATCGATCGAAAGTAATTAAAATAATTAATTTTTCTATTGTCTTTTTTAAAATCTCTATATAGCATGTTAATTTTTGTGCTTGACTGTCGCGGTGCGTATTATATTGAACGGCCGTTTTAATACTTTCTTGTTGTGTCGTGTGGTGCGTATTATATTGAACATACTTTTATTATGTCTTGTAAATAATTTAAACTTTGGTGTTTCCGTTATTTTTAATTATCTGTGTAAATACTCATTCTAGCTATTTTTTTTATTCACAACACTTTCTTCAACCTTTGTTAAATAAACAAGATCACGAATCCTGATGTCATTTAAACATCATGTAGAAGTAATTGTCCTTTTTTAAAAAGTTGTATTTCATTGCCGAACACAGTAAAGTAAAATTCACCTTATCAACATTACAGTTTTAGTCATTATTTGTTAAGCAATCGCTAAAACCGGTTAATGAGCGTATTATTAGGAACATAAATTTAAGTCGAACAAGATTTCCTCAATACATATATGGAAAATTCAAAACCAAATTAAATTTATTTTAATCGTATCGTATCTTATCTGTTAGAGACGCTCCTTCTCTACAGAAGATTATTGTGTTATACGCTTATTATTAACTTCCAGCCATAAGTCAATTCTCTAAAATGTTTCTAAACTATAACAATTGTAAAAACCTGCTTTAAGAGTAATTTTAAAAAATCATAATTAAAAAAAGAGTACTACAGACTTGTTATAGGTAGAAATTGAAAACCAATAATAATAATAATAATAATAATAATATGAAAAATTATAATAATAATAAGATCAAGAAATGTATGCCCTGCTGCAACGAATGAATTTAAATATGGAGGTCATGCAATACATTCTACCTTATGTCATCGAGTAAATTTCCGATGAGGCTATTGCTTTTTATCGGGAAATATAGTACGCGGTTTCCTCCGAATTTTTTTTTTCGATGAAATGTAAAGTAAAATCGGAAAAGCAAAATTATCTAAAATGATTAAAACTGCTGCTCAATAGCAATTTACTTAGTCGCAAGGCATTTCGTGGTCTAATTTGTTTGTTTTCGAATACGTGGAGGACGAATTGGTAAGAGCTATCATTGCGTAAATAATACTTCATTGTGCTCAGAGGTAGCAATCCTAAAAGAATATTCCCATGTGATAAACGTTTTTTTTTTTAAAATGTCATTTTATGATTATACACTTTTAATCTTGAAATAAAAAAATTGAATTTATTTAGTGTAATAAACTCCTAACGTCTGTTCCTTAGAGGCTGTGACCCCCCCCCCCCTAATAGTTCGATAACTATTAAAGCTTCATTTCCCATTAAACTTTAAACAATTTAAAAAGAAGATTTATATTTAGAAATTTAGGCCTTATTAAATGTGGACATCAAGCGCCCATGTATTATGGGGTAGCGCCTTAATAGAATTTTATTTTCCATTTGAATAACACGACCTATTCAAATATTGACCATCAGTAAACGCATAATGCTCTGGATTGAAATAAAAAAAAATTTGTTTAAACGCGTGTTACGTCAGTTATCAATTCTAGCACAAATGTCTACTGAACATTAGACATTGTTCATAAACCTTTTTTTTTGCGCGCTTTTGATTAAAAGATCAACAAGCCAGCAAAACATCTTACTTCAAAGGTTAAAAAACTTTGGAAAATATGTGAGGTTAAGGATGTGTTGTACATAAAATGAGAACAAGTGGGACTGCACGCATATATAAGAAACATATTCTATACCATCTGGAATAGCCACGTTCATTACGTGTGATATAAGTTATGGTAAATTTAATTTATATAATACTTTCCAGAATTTGTAAAAAAAAAATTCCATTGATTCTCAGATTTGAAGCTCATTGAAGAACTAACGTGAACTTCTCTCGTTAGCGCCAAATTGCAAATTGCGATAAAATAGCAGTAATGTTTTCTCTATTGTTAAAAGATTTAGTACCTTTTAAAGTTTTGAAATTCATGACAATCAAATTAGTTTTCAGATTTATAAATTGATTTAGGTTTTATTTTAGTATTTTATAGATGTTTTATCTATTTAGACTAATCCCTTATACAGGAATTTCGTAATTGATGGTCAAGTTTCCGAACAAATAAGATGTAACCATAATGAGGTTGTGTATAAAAACTACGTCGTTTGTTATGCTACGCAAGAAGAGAGACTCATCATTAATTCTACCAGAAAAATAAAGTCTATAAGTTATATAAATCGAATCTTTGACAGAACGGGTTACCTCGCACAAGGTAAAGCGTGAATGGATTCGTTTCTACGTTGTGACCGTTGCTTTCACTGCATGGTTCAAACGTAGGAAAACAAGTTCTCGTGCAAGCATTATCAAACAACATAAATCGTGTGATAAATGTTCAGTAGTTTTTAGCAAATTTCTTTTTAAAGTCAACCTTGCCTAATTTTAAGATTTGATAGTTTGAACTTGAAGCGTATAATACCAAACTATCTTTGAAGCCATTTGATAAGTCAAATAAACTTGTCACCAAACTATGGTCAGTGCGTTTGATCTAATCAATGGCACCGTTTAATTTGACCCGCACTCGTCCCTTGATCTAGCTTGATAAAAACATTTGCAACCAATTACACAATGATACAAATTAAATTATACGTTAGGAAAACTGGGAGCATGTGCTATAAAACAGAACATGAAATAGTAGTCAAAGGCAACCAAATACTGATATCAACTTTACAAAAAGATGATATTGAACGCAAATAATTCGTAGCAAAGGAAAGCCAAAGCGTTTGGTATATCAGACATTTAACAAGTTCAGAATTAAGGAGAGTAAAGTAAATTATTGAAAGAATCCCAAATGCTAATTTATTCTTTGGCCCTTCATAAGTCTAATGATCTAACAAGTATTTCATCATTTCTCATGTTTATTTATTGACTCTCACATAATATAAAAATGGGTACCCTTCAGCCGCATTAAAATTATATTGTCGCTATGTTATATTTGAAACGACTTTTAGAAAAATAAATCACGTCATTGTTTTTAGCTTTCATCGACAACTTTGAGTTATCTACCCACCTATTACTTCCTTTGCACCTATCCCCAAAATAATTACTTTTTTATAAAAAAAAAACAACCTCATCTATTATTTGGTTTTCAAAAACCATATCTTAGTTGTTAAATGATTTTCAGGGGCCGCCGTGGTCGGGTGCCAAGCGCGCTCGACGGTCGTCCCAAGCTCTAAATGGGTGAAAAGCGGCGGGGTAATGAGTGGAACCCCCAGCATGTGAACGCTGCATCACTTGCCAAAAAAAAAAAAAAACTGCTGCCTTGCAGATGGTCTTGGCTGACCAAAGGCTATGGAAGCAAATCCAGAAAATAAAGCAGGCTGAAGTCGGAGACCACGGGCCAATTGGCGCAAAACTCGTGGCACGCAAATCTCAAAATTCAATATTGAGAACGAAGAAGAAGAAGAAATGATTTTCCCTATAAATAAAACTCACTGACGTGTCCATTTTGAGGCGGCGCTTAGCGGACTTTAATATTCAAGTTGCTTCGTCCGCATGACTTGATTGGAAGTTTAGGCATTGTTTTTGAAATTCAGTTTAATGTAGTTTTCTTTTATGAGTATGGTGAATGCAATTACAGCTGGAATAGAAGTTTGTAACGCCTTTAAGTCACAAAAACATGTTACATGAAGAATGCATTTGGCTTCATTGTGAAAAGACCTGCATCCTTTCGAAATATTGCCTTTACCAGGGCAGACAGAGATTAAAGATTAAAATATTTACCTTTGGCGTCCCACACTTTTGCCAGCAAAAAATTGCACTATTGAAATTGTATCCAGTAATATTGCATTGGAATTATTACCGCATTCACATAAGATAATTAAGATATATTTGCTAGTATTTGTTACACAAGTTAATAATGCTCCATCATTAGCTAAAATGCCGGTATTTAAAAACATATTTTGTCCATGCCCAAAAATATAAAGGAGCCGGCATCTGTTTCAACAACTATTTCTATTTCTGTTAAAAGCGGTTTTTGAATATTATCCGCATTGGTTATGCAAATAATGTTTAAATGATAATATGCCTCTGTTGTCGTAATCTTTACAGGACAATTCCTTTCACCAGATGTTGTGTTACTCTTTTTAAAAAAAAATTAAAAATCTTCAAATGAATTCTTCAAACGCTTAATTAGAAAATAAGAGCAATGCAAGAAATTGATTCTTTTTTTTAAAATTTTGGTTAATATTGAAAATTATTTGTATTAAATCTTAATCATTCTGAGAGAGCCATCCTACAGGGGAAAGAAAATTATCAGTGCTAAGGCTGATTTCTTCATGGGGCTTCCTGGAAACCCCCCCAGCTCTCTGGCTCCCTAAAGGACGTAAAAGCTGAGAAGCCCCTTCTCCCCGGAGCAGTCGCTTTTTGAAGCGGCCACTAGGGCGTCCACGATACCAGGTCAAAAACGCATCCAACTAAATTGACCTTCTGAACGAGGGGTTGAATTACCGCTACTTCGAATAGTTATCATTTCGGCGCCACCCCGGAAAAGCTTACGAGTCTCTATGGTTAGGACCGGCGCAATGCAGGGCATTTCCAATGACCTACCCAGGGTGTAACCCCCACTGGAATGTTTCCTCAGAACTGGCATCACCTGCGTTCTTAGCGTTTCCTTTTATTAATTCGTACTGGTGCTCCAGGCGATAAACCGGCACCGCTTAGTAGCGTACCTTGTAAATGAAGGGGGACAGAACGATCGCTTAGGAGTAACTCGACCCTCAACGGGTATTTTGGTTTGCATTATCGACATTGCATCTAAATGCTTTGCCTGAGATTCGTACAACGACTGTGGTTTTATGTGACTAGCACATTGCAGCTAACATATCGTACATTGGCATTGCCTTCCACGAGTTGTCAGTTTCTGGTCGTGGTCAACTACGTGACCCTACTCGTCTGTTTAGCCACGTAGAGGTCATCCCTCCTCGACAGCGAGGAGCGATAAATGATAAAATTTAATAACAAATTCAGTCACTTTTTTGCTCACATTCCCAATTTGAAAAAGTTGCGATTTTCTATTTATAAAGTTAAAGTCTATCCTGTATGTATGTTTATTTGAGCTTTTGGAGATAATTATTATTCCTAAACCATACGAGATAGAGGCTTGGGGACTTTTGCAAATATGTTAAGGATGTCCCACAGATGTGTACGTGCCAAGAAGTTCCCTAAAAGGTTTACGGGATTTACTTGGAAAAGCAAAACAAAATTATGTTTTGTCAATTTCTCGAAACCCATAAAATCTATAGGGTTGAAACTAACACCAAAAAATAGTTATTAATATTTAGAACAATTATAGAATATACATTTTTGAAAAATATCTTTTGACGCCACGTATTTTAGCACCAATGTGTATATTGCCATTGTTTCTTTTTGCTTTTAAAATTATTTATTAAAAACTACTTTTAATTTAATCTAAAATAATTTCTCTTGGATTAAAGTTTTTGAAAATTGCCCTAACATACTCATCTGAGTTTGTACTACTTGTTTTTGTTTAGCAATACCGCCTCATAAAATTACTGACACAAACACACACACACACACATACATACACTACGATTAATATTTATGTAAAGACATACATAATTAGCATTTACACACAAACTAATTCATCCTTTATATCTCACATATTCTACAGACTACTATGAGTAAAATGAATCCAGTTGAATACGCAAATAGTGTTGATCTGCTACTAATTGGTAAAACTGGAAACGGGAAAAGTGCGCTGGGAAATTCTCTTTTACGAAAGGAAGATGTCTTTGTGAGTTCCGGTGACGCTTGTTCGGTTACTTTTGAAATTAGCTATGAGTACAGCGAATTCAAAGGCCGCATCTTAAAAATTGTTGATTCACCTGGAATCGGAGAAACTCGCTTAAAGAAAGAAAAAGGAACTGAACACATAATGAAAGCACTGGAATACGCCATAAAAATTAACCCAGTAGGATATCATGCATTTCTTATTGTTCTAAAATATGGAAACAGATTTACAACCGAAGAAAGCGAAGCCATTATGTTCCTAAAGAAAAATTTTGGAAAAGACTTTGTGAAAAATTTTTGCATTATTGTAATGACAGGGGGTGATAACTTTGAACATGACAATAGAAAAGAGAAGGTAAAAATGTACTCGGCATTGCAAGCTAAATTCTTGGCATGGTGCAAAAATCAGAATGTTGATGGATTTCAAGAACTCTTAAAAGAATGCAATAACCGAATTATTTTGTTTAATAACAGAGCTCAGAATGAAGAGATACTAAATAAACAAGTAGCTCATCTTTTACAGATGGTAGATAACTTAGCTTTAAGTGGTCAACGATACACGAATGCACATTTTGAAGCAGTGAAGAACGCTCGTGATCAACTCATGTTGGAGGCCCAGGAACCTATGATACGAGATGAAACAATGAGAGACACTAGTCTAATCTTAGATAGGTTGAGGAAAATAGTAGATATTGAAGACCTAACACAAAAAATGAAAAAATTACTTGAGGTTTCCGACAGTGTTAAAACTTTGTATGACAGCGTACAGAAACAAGATAAAGGTACTGGTGTTCTTCATGAGTTGCTGAATCACATTGGAAACATACAAAGCCAGATTCGGAAAGAGATACATTATACACTGACAAAACAAGAAGAAATTGAAAGAAATAAAAGACTCGACGAGGAAAAAGCAAGACAGCACCAATTGGAAATGCAAAGATTTAAAGAGAAAGCTGAACAAGAAAAGAAAGAAAAAGAAATGGCACTGGAAAAGGCCAATAAAATAAATGAGGAAAAGAGAAAAGCACATGAAGCTGAGTTAAAGAAACAACAAGAAGAAAAAGAGAAAAAAATTGAAGAATTGAAGAAACAGCAAGAGGAGCAAAGGAAGCTGGATGAAGAAACAAAAAAAAGGAACGAAGAGCTGGAAAGACTTCATGAGGCAGAAATAAAAAGACTGAAGGATGAAGCCGAACAAAAAATCAAGGAGGAAAAGATTGCTATGGAAAAGGCAAATAAAGAAATTGAAGAAAGAAGGAAGCAAATTGAAGAAGAGTTAAAGCTTACCCAAGAGGAACATAAAAGAAAAGAAGAAGAATGGGAAAATGAACAGGCGGAAAAAGCTCGTCAGCTCCAGGAAGAGCAAGAAGCAGAGAAAGAACGGCACGAACGTGAAATGGAAGATCTAAGAAAACAGTTCACAGAAATTAAATCAAAGAGTGATGAAAGTCTATTTCATGAAATAGGGCAAGTAATTAAAATGTTAGCCAATGCTGTTGGTGAGTTTTTAGTGGAACGTGTTGTTAAAGTTGTTAAAGAATTAATCGAAAATTGATTTTTCAAGGAAATTGATTTTATTTGTTTAAATAAGACTTTATAATTATATCAGAAATTATATATAATCAGACATTTATTATAATTGGGGCATTGTTATCTGCACAAAAAATATTCATTTTTCCATGAGTTATTTATAACACATTTTTAAATCCCCCCCCNTATATATATATATATATATATATATTAGTGCCACGTGACCATTTTCGTCCTTATTACTTTTCGTCTGTATGGACATCTATAAATAACCTTTAGTATATGGATAATGTTACAATAGTTCAAGCTTCTTTTTTTTTTTACTAATAAATTCTTTCTCAACCTCGTTAAGACCTGTATTTATTAAAAATTTTAAGCTGATCATTTTTGTTTCGTTTACATAAAGTTTTATGTCTCCTTAAAACAGCAATGTTTTATATATTTAAATCTTAGGGTAAATTTAACGCCCTTGTGTTTAATTGAGTGTTAAGTATTCAACACATAGTTTTTTCCTTCGATAAAATATCTTCTATAATGTATCATTAAAGAATATGATTCTCATCGTAAATAAAAAGTGTTTTTTTTCCACCCAGAAAAGTGTCAACTGCTAAGAGTAAAAAAGAAAAGGAAACGACTAAATTCCAAATATTTCACTAATGGAAAAGAACTAACCCAAACTAATGATGCAAACTACTTAGGTGTTACAATAAATGAGCAACTATCATGGAATCCCCATGTCAATGAATTTATTAAAAAATCAAACAATATCTTAGGTTTTATAAAAAAGAAACTTTTACAAATGTAACAAAGATATAAAACTAAAATGCTACCTCACCCTGGTGAGACCTATACTAGAATATGCATCTTCGGTATGGGACCCATCCACCAAAGAAAATATTCATAAACTAGAACAAATTAAAAAAGAGCAGCCAGATTTATTACTAAAGCATATATAAAACTCACAAGAATGAGTTAAATTAGTTAAATCATTAAACCTTGAAACACTAGAGCAGGGGTCTCAAACTCAAAATTACTCCGAGAGCCAAGTGATGACTTCAAAAGTAACTCGAGGGCAGCATAGCCAGAACTTGATTAAAATGATAAAAAGTTAATAAACAAGACAACATAATAAAAACATATTGCTTTACAAACTTTCTAAAAATCCATTTATTACAAATGTAATGTAGTCAATTTAAGTACCGTATTTGGTATCTGTATTTGGTTAACTTAGGTTTCAGTCACTTTCTGTACTGACTGCTGACCTGGCAGCGTTTTGTGTCAACAAAGACATCAGTATTAGGCTTGATTTTGAGAAAATAATAATGTATTAGATGCAATATCACTAGGTATCTCTAAAGAATTTGACAAGGTTCACAACAAAAAAAAAAAAAACGAAACTAATTTGGAATTTAAGGACTTTTACATCATTTCGGGGTAGAAATCAAACTGTAATTATAAATAAATAAATTTATCTAATTCTACACCAATAACGGTTAATTCAGAAGTTCAACATTAAAATGTAATATATCCCTTACTCTTTCTACCTCATCTAAATGATTTTTCCAACATCTTAACAGAAACACAAGTTATTTTATTTGCTAATAATTGTATAATCTACAGAACAATTAAATCAAAAGGAAGTAGCAGAATCTTAACAAAAAAAACTTAGGATGAATTAATATCATTGAAAACAAATTAAGTATATCTTTCCATCAAGAAAAAGGTTCAACAGTTACTGAAAAAAGAAAACTAATAAGTTCAAAATATGTTATTCGTCGAGAAATACTAAGCCAAAGTAGAGAAGCAAAATACTTAGTGAACACAATAAATGAGATTCTTTAATGGCACTGTGATGAGATTTGTGCGGACTTTTAGACTCAGTAACCCCTAGCACTTGAACCACCCCGAGAGGAAGGGGGGGGGGTAACCAGCCATCGCAAAAGTTGACAGAAATGCGTGCATACTTTCCGCTACGGGGCTGAATAAAGGTAGTCCTAAGACCATTGGTCATATTATTGGACACAACGAATCGAGGATAAGGGAAATCACATGACCATCCAAAATATAAACCGTGCACAGACACCAATTCAGTCTTTTCCACTGCCCAGCCACGGGGTATTCGTCAGACAAGATCGGTCACCGTGCTATATCTAGGAAGAGCCAGCAATCGCCAGTCTAGTAAGAGTGAACTCTTATCTTATTTTATTCATGCATTAT
>MUZC01003782.1:171670-189505 GCA_002072015.1 Radix auricularia
TTGTCAACTCAGCTGACCGCTTCATTGTTTATCAACTCAGCTGACCGCTTCATGTTTGTCAACACGAGAAGCACAACAGTCCGAGAGCACCGTCATCACGTCACCTGGAGACAGAACTAGGTCGCTGCGTGATACAGACACCGTAGAACATCTCAGCGCTAGGGGCGGGACTGACCTCGAGAGCTGACGTCATCCAGCACGGCGCAGCAGACCACCAGTGACCGGGGACTACACACCTTTAATTTAAGTATTATATATAAAGAAACATTGGCATAGGGCAGGCCGTAATGATGACATCTAGATAGCCTATTCACTATTTGTTTAAATAAATTGACATAAGGGCACCTCGTTATCCGCCCAGTAATTGGTCATTGTATATATTGTAAATTAAAGATTATAATTTGTATTATACTACGGTTCTTAGTCTTAATCATTTGCGGAGATCACTGAAGCGTATCCTTGTGTGTGCAAACTAATAATAATAATAATAATACCCTAGACAACAGCCACATAACACACATTTCACCACAGGCACCCACAGTTAAATGATGTTATTACAAAAAATATTAGTATTTATAAAAAGAAAATGTAATAGAAAAAAAAAAGCTACACTAAAATGCTACCTCACATTGGTGAGACCTGTTCTAGAATATCCATCTTCTGAACGTGATTGATCTACCTAAAAACGATAATAAACTGATGATAATTCAAAAAAAAAAAAAAGAGCTGCCACATTCATTACTTGAGAATATTCAAAATTGAGAAGAATAACAACATTAATTAAATCATTAAATCTTGAAACACTAGAGGATGGAGAAACCAAGAGTAAAATAGTAATTATACATAAAGGAATTAATTCTAATTTATAAATACAACACAGAGAAAACGTAATACAACCCTCAGAGAGACATAAGGATGAAAACAACTTTCTTATTCCGTATGCAAGAACTAATAAAACAAGTTTTCGTGTTCCCGTCTGGAATTGGGTCGTGGAATGGTTTGCCAGAAGAAACAGTAAAACCAACACTTTATCAGCATTTAAAAATATAATAAAAATGCTGGACAAGAAACGAAACCTATATCAGGTACATAACAAAATATAAATAAAATTAGGTATATTGTGTGTAGACAGTATATTGCAATAATAAACTTTTAATAGGAGATAGCATCAGTAACTAAAAAAAACATTGGAGTGATAACATCCTCTGTTGTCCCTAATGTTAGGTGTGATGCATGAACTCGAGATATTTCAAAATACAACTACAACTAAGCGTCTATTTCAATTTCAGAAACAAATTGATGCAAACATTTATTTCTCAAATGATTTATATATAGATTTTTATAATTGTAAGGCTTAAAACAGACACCCTAAAATAAAATTAATAGAAATCTAAAGATGTCAAAGATTTTCAGTAATGTAAAATTTTCCTTTAATTCCTTTTAATAAACAAATTCTGAACATTTTAATTCCTGGGGAAAAATCAAGTCGACGTGTCATAATCTGCTACACACAATCATAGATAAGAACGCATGACAAAGGTCAAGGCTATTTACCTGACGTTTCAATTTTACTGAGAAATAATTTAGGGAAAACAAGTCTGAAATTCGGAACCATTGTTTTCGATTACAGGAAATCCTACTTGTGATGAATTAGCATGACAATTTTACTCGAGATCTGATGTGCTGAGATTAATTACCCGACTAAACAGAATTCAAACACAAGTAAAATATAATTCTTTTATCAAATTTAATGATTTGTACATCTTTAAATGTTGCTAAGTAAAATGAGTGAAAAAAGGAAATTTAATATTCTGATTTTTTTAGAACACTCCAAATGAGAGAAGTAATATTTAATAATTTTATAATCTTTTTTTTAAAATGCATATCACTTAATATTTTAATGGCAAAATTTTAAAAGAAATAATTTTTTTACACATGTAGTTAATAGATATACATTTTAAAAAATTCTTTAAAGCATGAAAAAATGTCTAAAAATAGACTTATACATTTGTAAGGTTCAACAAATTCCTTAAAAAAGATGAAGCCCTGTAAGCGCTGGATTAAGCCATCTTGACTGTGATGTCACTGGAGATAAGGAGGGAAGTGTGGGTCATTCGGGGCGACACAATCCCAAAGGGTGACAAAAGGGTGAAATTCTGTATGCCTCGTTATTTGGCAATGACAGACTGGGAGGTCTATGCGGGTAAAGCGCAGTTCTCACTATCGAAATTGTGTCACATTTTTATCAAATCATGGTCTTGTCAAAACTGTCAAATTTTGTACAATTGCACTGCCTCTATATCAAGTGAGCATGCAATGGAAACAACTTTCAAAGTTTATAGATGGGGGCATTGTTTATATTTCCAATGACGTTACCAAATAAATTTCAATTTCTAATATCAAACAAATTCTAATTTTTATCATGAACACCATCCCCTTACAGTGAAAAATCAGATTGCTTACGATATAGCTTCGCAACGAACAACTGCAGACCCAAAGTTATTGTGTGCCTGTACTGTAGTGTGAATACCTGAAAAACATTATACCAGGGTAAAAAGGGAATCCTTTGGGAGGTGGGGGTAATTTAGACTAATTGGATAAATATAAAATCCCTCATATGTATAAGTACTTTTGAATAAAAGCGCACTACTTAACAGGTTCCTTCGAGAAAATTGATTCTGAAAACTCATTATCTATGAACATTTCTTATGTACGTACTATACAAAGACACCAAACACCTATCCCCTTTTATTTGTATGGACACGAATTACAATAATCTTAATCCACATCACTTAACTGTATCCAATGTAGGTTCTATGTGGCATTTAAAATTAATACATTAGAATTGAGTCAGGCAAGTTAATAGCATATTATTTCATTAAATGTGCCTCTTAGGTGGTACTTTCTTTTATACAAAGGTTTTCCGTTTGAAACAAAGAGGATAATTTGTTTTCAGCTTCTATCGACTTGCGATTCAATGAATTTGTATACTTACTAAAGTTAATGAATTACTTGATAAATTGTGAAAAATGTGAAGACTATCTTGCCCTATCCATTGATGGAGCACTAGCTATGTTAAGTCATTTACGTGTTGTTTTTTGTTGCGTAATTTTTTATTTTTTTTTGTTTGTTTGTTGTGTATGTGCAAAAGAGAGGAATCCAAAATTGAAAATAGTAAATGGAATATTTTTATTCACAATGGTGAAATTTTTTTACCTGGTGATCATGGTAACGTACAGGAAGTTCATATGACCAAACAACCGTCCATGTAATAAGCCGGATGGTTTTATTGTATTTAATGATGATGAAATGGAAGATGATGATGAGCATGAAGAAAGTGAATAAATACATATTATACTACTATTACTCTTACAGCAATTTTAACTACTGTTCATGTAAGCAAACTAAATACGGTACAAAGCATACAGAAAAGGAAAAAGAAAGTATGGAGTCAATCATCTCTTCAAGAGAGAAATTCGTTAGTAGGTGCAGGCTACACAATGGGGAGAAACTTGAGTTTGAAGACTTTGGAACCTGCCAAATTCAATAAATTTTTTAAAAATTCCATGAAATTTCATATCGTGTCAGCCCCCATATAAAAGTGTGATACGAATGTGGGGCAGACATTTTCACCTGAGTTGAGGATTGCTGTGACTCTTAGATATCTTTTAAATGGTAAGAAAATGGTTTTTTTTATATATGTATAACTTAGTGCTATACACAATGTTCCCTCTAAATTTCTATGGTTCGTTGGGTGTGTGCTAAATAAACAGCTTTGTGAGTTTTGTCAGATGGTTTGAGGAGGAAAAGGCACTTTGATTGGCAAAAGAAAACTTATTTTTAAGAGAGAAAATTGCAATTTTAGAAAATAAATTTAATACAGTCATTGATATTTTTGGTTGTTTTATGAAGATAAACCACACAAAGTATTTTAGCAATGGCAGTCATGTGTTAAACTGATGTCTTGTAATTATTGAATTGTCAATTGATGTCTACTAACTTTTTATAATGATCATTCTTTCAGGACATGGGGGTTGTACCACAAGATTGGTAAAAGTAACTTTTAAAGATTCCAGAAACTTGTATGGTCATATCATATGCCCTTGAAACTGTCATTGAGGTGAGTGATCAAAAAGATATAATTTAATGGTGGATGATAGTAATTCATTTAAAAAATGCTTAACTCAAAAGAAGAGAAAATGTACGATAATAATAATAATAATTACATTGTTTAAATATCATACGAAATTTGAAATATTAATAAAAAGCTATTTTAATAAAGTGAATAGTAAATTTATATGTTATCACAGAAAACAAATATATATCGATTTCTATCAATTAATATTGGCATGATAAAATCACAGAAATATAATAATAATAATAATAATAAAATGATGATTTATATAGCGCTGTATCCCAGCAAGGAGCCAGGCTCACAGCGCTTTACATGGAAACAAAAATACATATATAAATAAAAAGAAACAATCATAGCATATTAACTACATAAATAACAAAACGGTATACTCAATACATCAGCTACGCTAATCAATTACAGAAATGTGGTTTTATTATTTTTGAAAATAAATTTTAAAAAGATGTGTCTTAAGTGCAGTCTTAAATGACTTAGCAGTTGAAATGCTACGGATGTGTAATGGATTTAGCGTTGACATGTTACACAGTAAAATCCCGAAAATGACATTTAAAAAACATGTAGTTGTAAAGTTGCAGCGAATGTCATTTGGTTGCTATTATTCTATAGTCGCTGTAATATTAAAAGATAATAATAAAAACTTAATGTCATATATCAAATTTTTAAAAAAGGAGCCTTCAGGTATAGCCACACTAAAAAGCTCAAATAATAAAAACTTAAATGATAAAGAGACTAAAGCTATTATCCTTAACACATAATTTGCATCATCATTTTCTGCCTCTGGTGACGAGGAAATTTCAAGAAATTTAAATAAAATGGAAGAAATAGGTAACATAACTGTAGATGAAATAGGTATACATTCACTCCTAAAAAACGTAAAAATAAACAAAGCTACTGGCCCAGATGAATTGCCTGCCAGATTATTAAAAGAATTAAGCAATGAACTGTCCCCAATCCTTGTATTTCTTTTTCTTTTTTAAGCCCCTCTCAACCAGGGTAAAGTGCCCAATGATTGGAAATTACCCAAATGTAGCGACACACTTTACGAAAGGTTATAAGTCTGACCCTGATAATTACAGACATGTATCACTTACTAGTACCACCTGTAAATTACTGGAATACATAATATACAGCAGAATAGTTAACCACCTTGACAAACATAATGCCCTATACCCACGTCAACGTGGCTTTAGAAAGAACAGATCATGTGAAACACAATTGATATGCCTAATAGACGATCTATCAAAAGGCTTTTATAATAAATAACAAATAGATACAATATTAGTGTACTTCTCAAAAGCCTTTGATAAAATTCACCACCTTAGTTTACTTTAATACTTTGAAATCTCAGGTCCCTTTCACTGGATTTAATATTTCCTATTGGGTAGGGAGCAAACTGTAATAATTAATGGATCTAAATGTACACCAATAAAGGTTAACTCAGGTTTCCAAAAGGAGCTTTCCTAGGTCCCTTACTATTTTTAATTTATATAAATGACTTACCCAACATCTCATCAGGAACTAAAGTTAGGTTATTTGCTGATGATTGTATAATCTATAGAACAATCAAGTCAGAAAAAGATAGCAAAATTCTACAAAAAGACTTGGATGAAATAATAAAATGGAAAACCAACTGGATAATGTCCTTCTACCCAGAAAAATGTCAACTGCTAAGAGTAACTAAGAAAAAGAAACGAATACATTTACAATATGTAATTCATGGAAAAGAACTAACCCAAACTAAAGAATGCAAAATACTTAGGAGTCATAATAAATGAGAAACTATCTTGGAATCCCCATACAAATGAAGTTACTAAAAAATCAAACAAAACCTTAGGCCTTATAAAAAGAAATTTGTCCAAATGTAACAAAGATATCAAACTAAAATGCCATCTAACCCTTGTGAGACCTAAACTAGAATATGCATCTTCTGTATGGGACCCATCCACCAAAGAAAATATTGATAAGCTAAAACAAATGAAAAAAAAGGGCTGCCATATACATTGGCGAATATTAAAAACTGACAAGAGTAACACTATTTGTTAAATCATTATACCTTGGCACTCTAGAGGAAAGAAGAACCAAGAGTAAATTAGTAATTATACATAAGTCAATTATTTTCTAAGTTAGAAATACAACAAAAAGATTACTTAATATAGACATAAAGATAAAAACACCTTTCTTATTCCATATGCAAGAACAAACACAAACAAGTTTTCTTTCTTTCCGTCCGGTATTCCGGCGTGGATTGGGTTGCCTGAAAAAACCAGGACAGCAGACACCTTATCATCATTTAAAACTCTAGTCAGAATACAGGACTAAACACAAAACATAGAAATACGTAATACGCAATAATCTTCTGTACAGAAGAAACCATCTGTAACATATAAGATAAGAAAATAAGATAAGATATTAATATCTTTATTTAAAAATTAAGCTCAGACATTTAAAAATTCTGTCTCATAAATGTTACAGTTATATCACCATATTTTAATACCATTTATAATTTTTAAATGATTCTGAAGCAATCTACTCCTATAGGTGTAAATATCAAAATTGAACTCATTTAGAGATAGCTCAATATCTTTAAAAATCAGCTCCAAACGTCAATCATGAAAATTCAACAATAACAATTTTAAACATTTATCAACAAACCAATCACAGGAAAAAGATTTGTAGAAAAAAAAATGAGACAAATTTTAAAGTGATAACTTTTTTAAAAAGTATAACTTTGTTATTGTTCTTTTTTTAAATTAAGAATTAATGGTCCTTAAAAATGTGACTATTTATATATATATATATATGTATATGTACATTTATAATGTAAAAAAGAACAATAAACGTGAAAAATGCACTGGAAGAATATATTTCCAAACTATAGCATGATAAGACATGACATGAACACTTGAATAGAGAAACAGGCATAAAGGAATAGAGACATTTTGTATCATAAAAGGCATAATCAATCATGAGTTTATAAAAAAAAAAAGAAAAGAAATGATTCAAGCTATTGAGTGATTTAAATCTGTCGAGAAGGGGTGACCTCTACGTGGTTTGATCGACGAGTAGGTTCTCGGTGGAGCAGACCACAACCTAAAACCGACAAACCCCTGGCTTGGACTTCCGGAGACCGTTGTTAGGTGTTAGGTGCTAGTCATATATATGATTACAGTCTCTGCCGGATCTTAGGCAGAGCATATTGATGCGATGCCGATGATGAAAACCGAAGTACCCTTTAAGGGTCGGGTTACTCCGAAGCGACCGTTTCGTCTCCCTCAATTAATTAGCAACGCTGTTGAGCAGTGCCAGTTGATGGCCAGGAGCGCCAGTACGGAATAGCAAAATACACGCTAGGAAATGCATTTGGACGCCAGCTCTGAGGAAACCTCCCGGAGGGGCTTAAACCCTACGCAGATCAGTGATGATCCCACGCTTTGTGGCGATCCCAACCATAGAGACTCGTAAGCTTTGCCGTGATGGCGTCAAAGTGATACACCAGTAATTATAGCTTTTTATCTTAAAAACCGACTCATATCTAATTCTCTTATTTTCATGTATGTAAGAGCATGAAAATTTTGGAAACTGTTAATTACCTTCTCACGATGAAAGTCGGTGTAAAAGAATTTTGAAATACACACTCATGGCGGCCGGGGCCCCAAGAACTTCTTTTTCTGAAATGAAATTCATAAAAATTGAAAATCTATAATTATCTTATTTCCCCAGTAGGTAGACAGGGGAAAATAATTATATACATTTTACAAATTCCAGTAATGTGTTACCGGTGGCCCAATACCTTTTTTTTCACCTAAAATGGGCTATATGAAAATAAATCAACGCTAAATCTCCAAGTTTTCATGTAGGTAGAAGCTTGAAACTTTGGGAAGTTGTCGAGTACACCCTCTTCCCGCGATGGTAAGATTAAATCACCTATGACTAGGATGACAATTGCCGAAATATAATTTTTTTCCAAAGATGAGTTATATAAAAAGACTAGGGGCTAGGGCCTCAAAAACATTTTTTGTTCTTATATGAGATTTATAAAAATTGAACATCTTATTTCCCGTGTAGGTAGACAAGGAAAAATAATTAAATAAAATTTTAAAATTTCCTCCCATGGGTTGCTGGAGGCCCAAAACTTTGTCCACCTAAAATAGGCTATATAAAACTGAATCAACACTAATTCTCAAAGTTTCCGTGTAGATAGAAACTTTAAACTTTTGGAGGTTGTTGAGTACCCCCCCTTTCCCCGCAATGGTAAGAGGCAAAAATATTAAATCACCTCTCACTATGAGAATGATTTCCGAAAAAAAAATAATTTTAAATTAAAATTTATTTATATTAAAAACGCATCTTTAAATCTCCAAGTTTTAGTGTACGAAGAAGCCTGACGGTGGAAGTTAATATATTTAGTATATCCATCTTGATTCAGATTAAAATCCATAGGTATTTTGAATTGGTGTTTCGCGGTTCTTAAAGCTAACTGAAATCTTAATTTCCATATCAAGGCGCATGTAAATTGCTAGTATTTAAATATTAGTAGTTCAATTTAATCCCAATGAATTTAAATCTTGTTATTTTTAATTAAGGAAAAACAACGTTTTTTAAAATATCATTTTCCTTATAATACCTGCTTTTTTAAAGTTTACCCTTGAAAATCTTTTTTTTTCTCCTTAAATGGAGAAGTTTGTACGTTAAAAAAAAAAACAATTGTTAATTATTATTAATGTATTATTTATTAATTAATCGAAAAAAATGTTTAAAATATTCTATTTAATTTTAATCGCTATTTTATCGAAAAAAATTATTTTAATAGATAGATACTACTACCGATTATACGAAAGATTAATCATTAATTTCCGCAGCCCTAATTTATATAAGGAGCGTCTAAATTGGGTACAATAAACTATATTTAATATTAGAATAAACCGTCTAAACATATATTGTTTGATTTGTCATCTTGAAAGGATACATCTTACTGGAATGTTTATTCTCCAAAGAAAAGACGTGATGTGAAAGCTTTTGATCCTTAGATTTAGAGTACAAATAGACACTTCAGATTAGTTTATCATAGGGATGTTATCGATTAATTTAAATTTAATCATTAACTTTTGAAAAAATACCGAAAATTAATCGATAAATTTGGTTAAAGCTTAAAATTTTATAAAATGCCTATAACTTAAGTATTTAATTTAAAAAATAAAACATTTTAGGACGTTTATTTAAATATTAGTTAGTAATATTAGTAAGTGAAACAAAAAGTTTTTAAAATATCATTTTCCTTATTAAAAAGTGCTGATTATAAAATTCACACTTTAAAACCCTTTTTTTTAAAAATGAAGAAGTTTGCACATAAAAAAATATTGTAAATGATTAATTATTAATAATCGAAAAAATTGATCAAAATATTTTCTTTAATTTCAGTCGATTTTCATCAATTAAAATAGCTTTAATCGTTAAAATTTGAACCGATTAATCGTGAATTTTTTTTTTTATTTTCGCAACCCTATAATAATCTTTAATTCTGTTTGGCTTTTAAAAGCTGTAATCATTTTTTAAATTGTAATGTTAATTTTATTATATTTGATAATTTTTTTAACTATTTTTTTTTAAATTTTTTTTTTAAAGTTTTATTTGAACATCGCTATTTTGTCATTTTTCTAATTGGGGATATTTTATTATGGTATACACTCCGTCCTATCCAACTTAATATGATATGTTTGACAATGTATTCACAGAAATTGATAGTTGTCTAGCACAAGCAAATATTTTTTATTGGAATCAAAATCAAATTATCTACATCTTAAAACCACACAAATTTGAGTTCGTCATTTCTGGGAATAAGTTTTCTGCATTTTTCACGAATTAAAATTCACTTGAAGAGTGTTCCATTAAAGTTCAGAAGATCATTTTAACTTTTGTATATGGAAGAGAACTTTATGTGGGAAAAAAATTCCATATGTGTCAAAAACATTCTTTAGATTCAAGTTTTTTATGATTATTGTAAGTGTTTCCTGTATTTTTTTTATCATGTTTAAATATACTTCAAATTTGAGGCGGATAATGATGGTGTTGTTTTGCAATTTTTTTTAATTTGATAAAATAAAACGATGATGTCAAGGTAGTAGTTCTTGTTTGAGGTTTGACTATTGTATCCGTAACATAATGTCTAAGCTGCTTTTAAATAGATCATTGTCATATTTCAAGTTTAAGAATTTTTCGAGACACTTAGGAAATTTAATCTTAATTGTGGCCTGTATTAATATACATGTATAAATATATATAAACTTTGACAGGGCTGCATATTTTAGTGTTTCAATCTTTGAATAGGCTGACGTAAGGCTATTAAAATATTTTACATTTTTATTTAAATTCATTTTATTACTAGCAGACCCGGTCGTGCGTTGCAACGATCTCAGTAAAAATGACAATTTAAGAATCCTATGAGTGATATGTTTTTAAAAAAATTATGCCAGAAACCTACACGGAAAAAGTCAAAGTTTCATGGTAAACAGATAAATAAAACAAGTGATACTTTGTACTCAAGCTATGTTTCTCAATATAGTGTAAAATTGCTTTGGAGAATTAAATTATTAACGTAATTACAAAAAAAATTTGGTGCCGCCTACCCGAAGGAATTAACATAAAGAGTTCAGTTTCCTAGAGTAATTATTTATAGACTCTTGAATTTTTATAAGCCGAAAAAAAAGACCTTAAGGGTCCCAGGGCCCATTCACGACAAGATATAAAGCTTAAAACGATCTCAGTAAAAATGACTATTTAAGAATCCAATGCGTGATCTGTTTTAAAAACCACTATGCCAAAAACCTACACGGAAGTGTGCAAAAAAGTCAAATTTTCCTAGCAAATGGATAAATAAATAAATATATATATATATATATATATATAAAACTTTGAAAAAAATAAAGGAAAAAAACGAAATTAAGGGGCCGGGCTCTAAAATAAGTGATGATTTATTATTTTTTAATCGCCATTGTACTCAAGCTTTGTTTCTCTATATAGTGTAAAATTGATTGGGGAATTAAATTATTAACGCGCATTACAAAAACATTTCGGTATGCCTGCCCCGAGGGAATGGCCATTAAGAGTTCAGTTCCTTACAGAAAATATTTAGACTTAAGTTTTTATGTACTAAAATTGGCAAGATCCGTTAATTTCTTTGTAACTTTAACTAACACTAATTTTTGTAAAGGTAATATAAAGGAAAAAACGAAATTTTGGGGCCCCAGTGCCCATTCTGCGCAATATGTTAATTTAAAAAAGCTGTTCATTTTCATTCAGTTTCATCATTCATATATATTCCTATATATTGTGAAAAATTGAATGGGGAATATATCCTAAGCCGCATCTGGTCAAAACAGCGACGGTCATAACAGCGACTTCAAAACAGCGACTGTGTGAAAACAGCGACGGTCAAAACAGCGATGGTCAAAATAGCGACTGTATCAAAACAGCGACTGTATCAAAACAGCGACTGAATCAAAATAGCGACTTTTTTCTTTTGCTTGTGATAATGCAGATTTTTTATATAGAAGGAACAATATAAAATTTAAAATAATCAACTGGAGGTTTGTATAAATAAATGTTGGTGTGGTGTTTTAAAGAGTGTATACACAGTTTCAGGGCACATTTAAAAAAAAATTCAAAAATAAAATTATAACTGTTATTACTTTAGTCATATGTATTGTGCAGAAATCTCGATAGAGACTAGCAAACATAGATTCAATCGATTTATTGAGGGGGTTTGTGGTGGGAGGGGCAGAGACAGTTTGACTACAGAACTTTTTGATCCTCGGATGTTTTGACCCTCGTTTTTACTTCGCAAATAAGTGTTTTTTTTCCTTCTAGTTTTTAAAAATAAAAATAAAAGGGTTTAATATTAGATCTTTCCAAATCTATCCAACTCCTTCACCACTCCTATCCCATATCATTGGATAATAAAAAGGCAATGTGTTCAGATAATCCTTTTTATGGTACCTACATTCTTTCAGCCAAAAATCTTTTTGTTTACCTTCTCCATAACAGGCGGTCCGTGGTCGCCACTTTGTCTAGCCTTCGTAACATGTCATTGTGTAACCATCGGACAGTCGAACACGTGCCGTTTCGACAAGGGGGCTTTACTTTTTACAAAATCTGGCAGGGCAACCATTATAAACGCCTTAGTATTTTCACCTTCATGATCGCCATACAATGTAACCTAGCCACCATTCATGCACCTCATTTTACACACTCAGTAACACACTATGGTGAACTATAACGCATTACAAACTTTTATTCATCCTATCAATGCATTCGTCATACTCATAAACAAAGACGAAAATAAACTGAACAAAATGTCAACAACAATTAAGGAACGTTCCATTAAGTCATATGGGCCCAGCTGCTAGAACGATATTTTCAGCTACGCGGTGTTAGTAACTATTTAATGTATTAACTTTATATACTGACAACTTTGTACATCTTATTACAATTCAGTTTTTATGCTAGGTAGGTCTACACAAGAAACAGAAGTGAATGAAAGGGCGCAGGTTTGTGGTTGTTACAGTGCTGCAAGGTTCGCCATTTATGTCAACACCTTTATAACAAATTGTTTGTGTGTTTTTTTGTTTTTTTTTATATTTCATTAATTGATTTTGATTTTACGATTAAAAGTGTAAAACCGATGCAAAAAATATTGTTAAAAAACTAAAGATAAATATGGTCCTTTCTAACTTTGTTTGGCATGGGAGTTGTCAGGGTATGAGAATCACTGTCAATGAATGGTTCTGAGTTGTTGATGAGTTGGCAATGAGTTTTGTGAGTTGTTGTGAGATTGTTTGAACGGTGTTCAGAGACTGACTGGTGAAAGGTCAGACAATGACCGGAGAGTGCGCGCAAGGGCTATATATAGTTTGGGTCTGTGTAGTGTGTAGGAAGACGAAAGAGAGACGAGCGTGAGACGTGAGGAGAAACATACGAGAGACTTGTAACGTCTGGGTGTTATCGAGGTTTGCTCGAACACTAGAGCCTGTATGCCTGTGCCGTGAGATCTCGAACGCTGTATACTGTGATGTCTCGATGGCTGTAGGAAGGATTTTACGTGCATTTATAGTTCAATAAAGAACATCTTCTATTCGACAAGAGTCTGTCTTTATTGTTAAGATAATTCCAGAACCCATTACGCAACATTGGGGGCTACGTCAGTGGACCTCTGGAAACTCTTGTCGGACAACGAAGCGTCGGCCTTAGTCATCAGGTCCGATGTGTGGTCTGTAAAGTCTACGAGAGAGGCAACCGCCTCGTTGCTGGCCTGTGTGTTGTCTGGGACTGCCCTGTCCTTGAAGGAGACATCTACCTCCTATTTTGCTGTCCTGTGTGTTGTCGGAGACGTCCTGTTATGGAGGGAGACGCCTTCCTCCGCGTGATGGCCTGTGTATTGTCGGGGACTGCCTGTCCTTGAAGGAGACATCCGCCTCCTTGTTGCTGAACACTGTGTGTCAGGGACTGCCCTGTCCTTGAGGAAGACATCTGTCTTCTTGTTGCTGGCCTGTGTGTCGTCTATGGCCGTCCCGTCATTGAGAGAGTCATCCCCTCCTTGTTGCTGCCAACGTGTCGATGACCGTCCAGTCATTGAGAGAGACATCCCCTCCTTGTTGCTGCCAGCGTGTCGATGACCGTCCCGTCATTGAGAGAGACATCTCCTCCTTGTTGCTGCCAGCGTGTCGATGACCGTCCCGTCATTGAGAGAGACATCCCCTCCTTGTTGCTGCCAGCGTGTCGATGACCGTCCCGTCATTGAGAGAGACATCCCCTTCTGGTTGCTGCCCAGTGTCAACTGTGTCGTCAGTGGGACAATAACAATTTAGTGTATTCCATGGACTAATGTGTAGTGCTTGTTTTTCTTTTTTTGAAAGTGTGTTCTCTGGTTCTGGCAAGCAAGGCAAGTACTATTAATTAATTGTTATGATTGTTTAAAGTGTTGGGTAATAGGAAATTGATGTTAGATATTTTATTTATTTTTTTTTGTTTCCTCCAACCCCGGAGTCAATAGTAAGAAGTAGAGATGGAAACTAGAGGGAAGAGATGAAGACAATAATGGATGAGTTTAGAGAGATGGGGCATCAGTTAGAGTTAGAGGGAGAAGAGCTAAAAACGTATGTAGTAGAGCAGTGGATATTTAGGGAACAGAGAGAGTATGAAGAGAAAAAATTAAGGGAACAGAGGAAATGCGAAAAAAAACAGAGAGAATATGAAGAGAAAAAATTAAGGGAACAGAGGAAACTGAGAGAGTACGAGGAGAGAAAATTAAAGGAACAGAGGGAGTATGAAAGGGAACAGAGGGAGTATGAAAGGGAACACGAATTAAAATTGGCAGAAATCAAGGCGAGGGTAACGGAACAGGACAGGACAGGTCAGTCGAGAGACAATCGACAAATATTGAAACAATTTAAAAAATATGATGGGTCCCAAGACCTGGACGAGTACATAACAACATTTGAATATGTAGTGACACAGGCAAAAGTGCCAAAAAGTTAATGGAGTATAGAACTCCAAGTAAGGCTCACCGGGGAATTACAAACTTTTTTAATGACAGAAGACGTTAGGACAAAATTACAAGACTATGAGACAGTCAAGCGACTACTATTACACCATGCAGGGTACAATGGGGGAAAATATAGGGAAGACTGGAACAAGTTAGTCCCTGAGAACGACAAATTTAGAGCCTTTCATTCAAAATTAGTCAGAACTTTAGACAATTGGGTGGCAAGTGAAACGACAGAGAGAACTTTTGAGGGGCTGAGAAATTTGTTTTCTAGGAATAAACTATTATTAAATTTGAAGGGAGATGCCGTCAAATGCATATTAATAAATAATGCCCCCACATGCGAAGAGGTACTGACGCAAATAGACCACATTAAATCGTCAGGGGAAAATCACCTAACCAGAAAAGATAGTACGCTGCCACTGGTAGGGGGTGTTTCGAAGCTTAAGGGAGAAGATAGAGCAAAGGCTAGGAGTCGTTCCACAGAGGGCCGAGTAATGGGGCCGTGCTTTAAATGTGGTAAGAGGGGGCACTTAATGGTCAATTGTCGGCGGAAAAATGAGAATCGCTATCCAGAATTTAGGCAGAAAAGGGGATATGGAAGCAATTATCAAAGGAATAAGTACAGCCAAGAATGGGGACTAAACCGAGAAGAGGGGCAAGCTCCAGAAACACAATGGGTTGGAAGTATGGAAGACCTCTTTAACAAATCGACGGGTAAATTAAAGGTTGAAAAATGCCTGTTGCTAGGGAAAGAAGCCTCTCTACTTAGGGACACGGGGTGTACAATTGTAGGATGTAGGAAGAGCTTAGTACCTAGACAGAACTATACCGACCAAACGTTTACAGTAAAAATGATTGATGGTACAATAAAAACGTTCAAAACGGCCATAGTAGACATAAAAACACCGTATCTCAGAGGGAAATTTTTGGCAGCGCTTTTTGATAACCCCGTGACAGACGTGATCTTAGGAAACGTGAGAGCAGAGGATGACATAGTATGCCATCACGGGAATGTTGTTACCAGGGCCCAAATGAAACGGGATAAAGGGGGGATAACCAAAATGAAGACTCCGATTACAACAATACATAAAATATTAGAACATGTTAATTTAGCTGAGGAGCAGGCCAAAGATAAGGGGCTATCCAAACTATGGAAAAAAGCTAATANTACAGAAAGTTTACGTATACTATAGATAACCGAGTAGAAAGAAAAGTAGTGATCCCAAAACCATACCAACGATTAGTCTTAGAAACAGCGCATTCATCAGCACTGGCTGGACATATGTCGGTCAGAAGAACGAAATATAGAGTGTTTTCACAATATTTCTGGCCACATATGAGCAGAGATATCAAAGAATTCATTAAGTCATGTCCGATTTGTCAAAAAGCACGTACACCCGAGAGCATAAAACCCATAGAATTAGGTCAAATGGAAGTGATTGGGACACCCTTCCAGAAAGTGGCAGTTGACATTATAGGGCCATTACAACTAAGTGACAATACGAATAGATATATTCTTACATTGGTAGATATGGCTACGCGTTGGCCTGAGGCTATTCCTTTAAAAAATATAACAACGCAAGACGTTTATGAGGCTCTATTAACAATATTTTTTAGAATGGGATTCCCTGAAGAAATCATATCGGATAATGGGCCCCAATTCTCATCTGATATGTACAAACAAGTGTGTGAGCTGTTAAATATAAAATCCAGTCACTCGTCCATTTACCACCCGCAATCGAACGGGATGGTGGAGAGACTAAATGGCACCCTGAAAAGCATGTTAACAAAGGTGGCATGTGAGGAACCAAACAATTGGGATAGATTTTTACCGGCAATTCTTTTTGCTTATCGAGAAGTGCCAAACGAAACAACAACAATGTCCCCATATGAACTTTTGTTCGGTAGAAAGGGTAGAGGACCCATGTCAATTTTAAGAAACATACTCACAAATGAAAATAAGAAAGAGAATGATAAAACCATTTATGACTATATAATTGACCTTAAAAATAGAATAAAGTCAGGCATAATGAAAATACAAACAATCGCAAAAGAAAGGACGAATGCATATAAAAAATATTATGACCAAAAGACGATAGTTAAAGATATCCAAGTGGGTGACAAAGTTCTGGTGTTGAAACCGAAAAAAAGGAAACAAACTCGCTCTGTATTCAGAAGGTCCATTCACCGTCACGAAAAAATTATCGAAATTTAATGTAGAAATTCAGAAGGGACGTCATCGTAAAGTATATCACTTTAATAGAATTTCAAAGTTTGTAGAAACTAACCGTGATAACACAGAGTCGGAAATACCGTTAACAAACAAAAGTAAACATAACATGAATGGTGCGAGCGCCACAGTGATAACCGAAGAAGAAACAAAACCTATAAATAGGGAGGACGTGGAGAACATACCGGTGATTAAAATTAAAGATAATTCAGGCATCAATATTAGTAACGAACTTACCGAAATGCAGAAAAAACAAATTGACGAGTTGATGCAAGAATATAAAGAAATTATTTCAGATATTCCCGGGAAAGCATCGGTGGGTATGCATAAAATAGAGTTGTTAGATCCTAAACCTATTACCGTAAGGCCGTATCCAATACCTGTCCATATGGTACAAAACCTAAAAGAGGAAATAGAAATGATGTTGGGACATGGAATAATAGAAGAATCGCGGTCACCATATTGCTCCCCTTTAGTACTAATTAAAAAGAAAGGTGGGTCGATTCGGACTTGCGTGGATTATCGGAAGTTGAACGCAATAACAAAAAAAGTAGCAGAGGTAATACCAAATCAAGATAAACTCCTGGAACACATCAATAAAGCCAAATATTTTACGAAATTAGACTTGACAAAGGGGTACTGGCAAATACCCCTTGAAGAAGAAAGCAAGGAATATACAGCTTTCCAAGGCCCGGAGGGTTTATACCATTTCAATTTCATGCCCTTTGGGTTAGCGACCGCTCCAGCGACGTTTAATAGGATAGTCAGTAAGTTATTCCACGGAATAAAACAGGTAGCTACTTATTTTGACGATATCTGTATATACACAGACGATTGGGAGAAACATATAATAATTATTAGAGAGGTTTTAGAAATCCTTAAAAAGTCTGGGTTTACAATCAAACCATCTAA
>MUZC01003782.1:195511-205925 GCA_002072015.1 Radix auricularia
CCACAGAGATTTCATTTACACACACACACACACACACACACACACACATACATACTTTGATATTTATATATAGATTACGTCAACAATACTGTAAAAGCTTTTGTTCCCAAAATCAAATTATTATTTTCAATATAATTTTTAAAAAGACCTTTGGTATTGAAGGTTTTGCTAGGTGTGCGGATCATGTGTCTATATAATTTAAATCAATAAGACGACCAATATTTTCGGCCTTGCTTCAATTCAATAGAAGTTGATTTGTTTTTCTTGCTGTTTGGTAAATGTGAAACACTCGAAAAGTATTTAATAACTTTTATAAATGTTTATTTATTTTTATAGATTATTAAAAGAGGTGTAATACGTTTGCCCGTTACTATGCAGTCATAATAATTTAGTTATACATTGTTTAACATAATAAGAACAACCATTTTTTAAAATTATAATTTTTTTAAGTAACAAAGAAATATTGTGATATTGTACTGCTTCCGTGTATTAAAATAATTTAAGTTTTTAACCCCAACTAAATTTTTGATAATTTATTTATATATATACATATGGGACAACACATATTTTAAGGTAACATTACTTTGTCTTTAAACTTTCCTTTTTTTTTTTTTAAAGAACTCAAGATTTCCTTAAATATAATTTGTACGACTGTTATTCACTGACTTTTCAGGTCAAACATTCTTACAGTACTCATATACTTTTATCAAGCACTCATCTTTTTGTGTTCCTCTCTTAACATCATTCACATTTATATTGGAGTTATTCATGATAGTGAAAAGAACAAATACATCTTCTGGTACATAGCTAAGGCTTTGGTTTTTTAAAGGTAAACGACTGAGACCATCTGCACTATTCTCAGATCCAGGTTTATATTTCAATTCATAATTGTATGTGGCTAGTATGATAGCCCACCTTTGAACCCTTGGTGAGGCATAATCAGGCAGGGGCCTGTTTTCCCAAACAAAACCCAGTAATGCCTTATGATCTGTAAAGATGGTAAACTCCCTACCAAACAGAAACTTGTGAAATTTCTTAACACCAAAAATGATGCCTAAGCCTTCCCTATCTAACTGAGAATAATTTTTCTCAGCCTGGTTCAAAGATCTACTGGCAAAAGCAATGAGTCTGTCACAATTTTCATCTACGTGAGATAAAACTGCTCCTACACCATCTGGTGAAGCATCACATGTTAAGATAAGTCTTTTCCCTGGGTCATAGTGAGCCAGCAAGGTGTCAGAAGACAAAGCTTTTTTTGCTGCATTAAAAGCAGCATCTTGTTGTTTACCCCAGTGCCAAGTTGAATTTTTCTGCAGCAGCTTGTACAGTGGTGATAGTTTATCAGGCAGATTCCCTATGTACTTTGCATAGTAATTATCAAGCCAAAAAAAAGCTCTTAGTTGTTGTGTATTTTCAGGTTTGGGTGCATCTTAAATGACTTTTGTTTTCTCAGGTTGAGGTCTGAGACCTTGTCTGCTCAATCTATAACCCAGAAAACTAATATCTGTCAGCATGAATTGACATTTATCTTTGCGTATTTTAAAACCTTTTTTATCGACTATTTTCAAGACCTTATTAAGTGTTTTAAGATGTTCAGTGTCATTCTTACCAGTTATGTATAAATTGTCAAAGTAAACACAAACATTTGGAATGTCCTGAAAAATACTTTCCATGACAGCCTGGAAAATTCCAGGACTAGATGATATCACAAAACATAGTCTTTTATACTGGTAGAGTCCCTTATGTGTGTTTATTGTCGTATAGACTTTTGACTCCGGATGAAGTTCTAGTTGAATGTAAGCATGACTAAAGTCTAATTCAGTGAATTTGTCTCCTGCCAACTTCAAAGAAATATCCTTTATGTTAGGAATAGGGTACCTATTTAGTTCTATTTGCTTATTCAGTGTAGCTTTATAGTCGCCATACATTCTTACAGAACCATACTTCTTTAAAACTGGCACAATGGGCGTTGCCCAACCGGAATAGCCTACCTTCTTTATGATGCCCTTAGATTCCAATCTACTTAGCTCATTTTCAATTTTATCTCTCATTGCATTAGGTGGAACTCTAGCTTTGTTGTATCTTGGATTTGTATCTTTAATGCATATCTTCACTGTCCTATCATTTAGTAATCCTGAACTACCAAAGACACCTTCATTTTCAGATACAACTTTAACTAGTGAAGTAAAACTAGATTCTCTTGCTTTGTTCACTGAAAATATACTTCCCCAGTCTAACTTAAGATCAACTAACCAGTTCCTACCTAGTTATGGTGGTCCATTTCCTTCAACTACAAGAAGAGGAAGTTTAACACTTTGAACATTATAGCTAATATGAACTATACACTCTCCTATCACCGGAACATTGTCACCTGTGTATGTTGTTAGGCACATGTGACATGGTTGTAGAGGCACTGATCCTCCTGTGACAGCGTCAAAGTACTTCTTTGTGATGACGGCTAGAGATGCTCCAGTGTCAAGCTGGAAGATGATGCTCTTACCGTTGATACAAACTGGCACGTTGATGGGAGCATGACTTGTTGATTGCAAAGAGAACAGGTTGAACTCCGGCTGCGGATCAGTTTGAGCATTTTCACTGGAAGAGTGGTTCATTGGTTGGGTTAGGCAGTCTTGGTGACAGTTAACTTAGTGCTGCCTTTGGTTGCGGTACTGTCCAGACTGGTTAGATCTAGCAACAAACGAAGACTTTGCAAAGCAGGCCTTGGCAATGTGACCTTGCTTCCTGCACGTATAGCAAGTTTCTGACTTGAATTTGCACTGATGAGATGCATGGGGACCGTTGCATCGATGAAATTTTTGATAATTATTACTAGATTTAGATCTAGGTTTAGAACTTGCAGGCTGTTTAGCATAAGTTGAAATGCTCTGATGGGGTTGATGTTTGTTGACTGACCTGCTGTCTACTGCATGGATCCCTGAAGGCGCCAGAGATCCGGCCGTTTCGGATGACTGCTGGAATGAATTTGCAAGTTGTATTGCTTTTTCCAATGTTAGATCTGTCTCGAGAAACAACTTTCTCTGCACATCAGGGCTATTCACACCGGTGACAAACTTTTCACATAGTCTGTCGGACAGGGTGTCGCCGAATTCACAGAATTCACTTAGATGACGTGGTGCTGCAACATATTCTGATATAGACTCATTTGGTTGACGAGTCCTACCGTCAAATCTGGCTCGACACAGGAACTTTGGTGATGCAGGCGCATGATGATCTGTGAGGTGTTTACTCAGCTCGTTAAAGCTCTTGGTAGCTGGACTAGATGGTGCACATAAGTCCTTTGATAGCCTAAATTGTTGAGGCCCTATGATTGTTAACAAAACAGCTCTCTTTTTGGCTTCTATCGTCACGTCGTTAGCTTCAAGGTAGAAGCTTAACCTCTCTTGATAATCATGAATGTTTTCTTCATTCGAATTAAATTCTTTTATCTGGCCATATAGAGCTATTATCCTAAAAATACTTAGCATAATTGCTCTAGAAAGCTTCTTCTTAAGTAAGCATGTGCTCTTTTAGGTGGATGATTAATCCTCGTCACCAATGAAGTGGATTGAGTTTTATTATTTTAGGTATACAACGGGCGAAGAAGTCATTGTGTGTTTTGCCTCGTTCATTCTGTCTTTAAATAATTGAAGAACATAAAAATTAAGGGACATTACTCACTCAAACTAATAAAAGTACAAGAGTAGGTTCCCCTAAGAATAAAGCCCAATATACAACAAGTCAACTGGAACCATTTTATCTGTTAATGTTTTGGTGAGAATCAATTCTTTTAAGTTAAGTTAGGATGTTTTTTTCCATAAATTACAAATAACAACATATTGTTTGATATAATTATGCAACTGTATTTAGATTTCTTTACTTAAAATCATTCAATACATATTTTAATATAAAATATTGAATGTGTTGAAAATATAAATTTTTTTTAATTATGAAAATTAAATTATTTTGTTAGTTTAAATTTGTACATACTTCATATATAGTTACAGATGTCATTATTTTAATTTTACCCCCAAATTTTTTTTTAGTGATTATTTAAGAATTGTTTTCTTTCCTTTTATAATTTTGAAATATTATAAAAAATTCATTATCATGATAACAACGTATTGAAAAGAAAAACATTTTATAAAATAAATTTTGAATTTTAAAATACCAGGAGTCCTTAAAATGGCTTGCAAAAAAGAATATGATGATTCAGGTGAAATGTTATTGGAGGGTAAGTTATTGTCTTTCAAATTACACTATTTATTAAAATATTTATTATCTGAAATATCTATTATCTGCAATGTATCATAGAAGTTTGTGACACTATCAACAATGAAAATGTTACTTTAATTGAATCAACAAACTTAAACGTAGTTCAACGAACTGTGTAGTGGGTACCAAGCGCTTATTGTTGTCCTGAGAGAGTTGTGGAGTGTAGAAGATTCGTGATCTAGAACCATAATGAAAGCTGTTGTTTAATTCAGTCAATATCAGTTTAATGTGACGCTAATTAAGTTGTTTTTTATCTTGTGTAGCAAAGTTATATCAGAAGTTATATCTATACTTTTAACTTTTAAACTTAAATATTTTTTTCTCGTATTAAAATTGATTATCAATATACGTAAGTTGCAATGTCCGTCCCGTCCGTGACGCTAGGCGATGTAACTCCTAATTTTTAAAATATAGACTTATATTTTTAACTCTTTTGAAATGTTGGTTTCGATATTAACTGAGTGTATTTGTTGCCATAATTTTTTTGGACGTGACGTCATTATTTAAGCTGTAATTAATATTTCAAGGGAACAAAGTGAAAAGAGCCATGTTTCATTGATGTAACTAGGGTACCTGCCGTAAAAAAAAACGGATGCTTTTAAAATACATTTATTTTAGCTGCAATCTATTTAGTTTGAAAAACAATTTCAACAGAACAAAAATATAATTCAATATAAAACTTTCATTCATTTTTTAATTTTTGTTTTATTCATTTATTTTCTAATTTAACAACCTTTTCGGATGTTTGAAAATAAGTATTTTTGGTGCGCTTTCTAAAATTGGTAGCACCATGAACAGGATAGTCCGACGGGAAATACATTGCAAATTATTTATATTGATTAATATTATAATTATTTTTGTACTAAATGAACATTTTTGTTGGCGTGCTTATTTTATATTAACCCCAGAGTTTTATCATTGGAGAGTTGGTTTGCAAATAATCTCAGCGGGATGACTTTATTTCATGACATCAGCAGCGCATATATCCTTAATTAACATGCAGATAAATAATGGATTCACGATCATCATCTCATGAAGGTTCCTGTCAATCGTACTATGATAAAATACCATACGTTTTAATTTACTTGGTCTCAGTGAAAGGCTGAGGTAGCCGTAATTCCCCTTATCTTTATCATAAGACGCTTGCAAACAGTGTACGTCCATTCAGTTTGATCAAGATTAATTATCGATCGGGTTCTGTTTATCGCAAAGTGATTCGTTTCACTTTCATAACTAAAGAGATGAGCAGAGTAGATGCCGAACGTTTGCAGATCTTACTATCTACTCAAATGCTGTGTAATGATTTGTCTTATTAATTTCTTATCTTATCTTATCTTATATGTTACAGACGCTCCTTCTGTACAGAAGATTATTGCGTCCTACGTATTTCTATGGTTTGTGTTTAGTCCTGTATTCTTACTAGAGTTTTAAAAGATGATAAAGTGGTGGCTTTCCTGGTTTCTTCAGGCAACCCATTCCACGCCCGAATACCGGACGGAAAGAAAGAAAACTTGTATGTGTTTGTTCTTGCATATGGAATAAGAAAGGTGTTTTTATCTTTATGTCTATTTGAGGGTTGTATTAGGTTATCTTTGTGTTGTATTTCTAAATTAGAATTTATTGCCTTATGTATAATTACTAATTTACTCTTGGTTCTTCTATCCTCTAGTGTTTCAAGGTTTAATGATTTAACTAATGGTGTTACTCTTGTCAGTTTTGAATATTCTCCAGTAATGAATCTGGCAGCTCTTTTTTGTATTTGTTCTAACTTATCAATATTTTCTTTGGTGGATGGGTCCCATACTGAAGATGCATATTCTAGTATAGGTCTCACCAGGGTGAGATAGCATTTTAGTTTTATATCTTTGTTACATTTATAAAAGTTTCTTTTTATAAAGCCTAAGGTTTTGTTAGATTTTTTAATAACTTCATTGACATGGGGATTCCAAGATAGTTTCTCATTTATTATGACTCCTAAGTATTTCGCATCTGTAGTTTGGGTTAGTTCTTTTCCATGAATGAAATATTTTGAATTTATGTGTTTCTTTTTCTTTGTTACTCTTAGCAGTTGACATTTTTCTGGGTGGAAGGACATACTCCAGTTAGTTTCCCATTTTATTAATTCATCTAAGTCTTTTTGTAAAATTTTGCTATCTTGTTCTGACTTGATTGTTCTATAGATTATACAATCATCAGCAAATAACCTAACTTTAGTTCCTATTGAGATATTGTTGGGTAAGTCATTTATATAAATTAAAAATAGTAAGGGACCTAGGACAGTTCCTTGTGGAACTTCCAGGAAAATTTAATTATCTTAAATTATGTGTATTATCGAAATTGTTTGAAGTTATATTTGAAATAACTCTTTTTTTTTCTTTTTTTTTTAAAATTAGCTTTATTTTCCTTCAATAAATATGAAGTATCCATGTAAGTTAAATATTAATCTTTCGTTCAGATTGGAAATTTGAGATCAACAAGAATGATGTGCAAGCAAAAGACACTAGTCGTTCTTTAAAGTCTTTTCCCTTTAACCCACTTTCTAGAAAAATGCTAAAACGCTACGAAAGCATGAAGTCAAAAGCTGTGAGTTTTATTTTAAATTAACGTATTTTTATCATCATTTATCATAATGTACTCCAAAAAAAAAATTTGTTAATGTTTAAAAAAAAAGAATATAAGAATGAACTAATATCTACAATTTATAAATATGCAAACAATGATTTGTAGATTTGTATTTCAAAAGTATGTATTTATTTATTATTTCTAAATTGTCTTTTTAAAGATAATTTATGCACATTTCTTAATTTTATAACTCAAAATGTATTAGGAAACTTTGACCAGCTGAATTGAAACATAATAAAGTAAATGGGTCTGAAATAAAAACCATTTATCAATACTATTAAATGGAAAGACGTAAACAGGGTAAAGTTTAGAATGACAGGTTGGCCTGTCAACGGGTACCCGGGTCCCGGGTACTCGTTGCCGAGCAATTACCCGGGTAGTAAAATTGCGTTCGGGTACCCGTGTAAATATTACATCAATATCTGTACCAACGTGTTTGGACTGCGGCTATTATATGTTCACATTTCGGCTCGCGAATAATTTATCAAAAGTGAAATTTTTCGTTTGAAATATATAGATCTACTGTGAAATATGTTTAACATGAACACGCTAAAAATATAACTTTTAAACGGAAATAAAACACGGTTGCGACAAACTGTTAGGCATTCTAATAAGTTTTTTGCCTTAAACATAAAACAAAAATCATTTAATACAAAAAGATTTTGGTTATTTGAATTCTTCAATAAAGGAAAATAAAACACCACGCCGATAACTACTATTAACTAGAAAATGGCAAGAAATGACATTGGCTTTGAAATATGCGGCACATCTTTCTTACTGATTTAGCGGCCAATATTGTTTAACTAAATCCCTTCCCTCACTCACACGTGTCTCCACTCCTATCCCCACTATACTTTTGCTTTAAAAAAGCAACAGCTGATAGGTTCTTTTTTTTTTTTTTTAAAATAATATTTGAATTGTTGAATGATTTTTATTAAAATAACAAAAATAAATACATTGGAAGTGACCGTCGACAGTAGGACACAAATGAGATCACGAGACAGATATCTAGGAAATGCTAGATGACCTTGGCTTTGACTTGAAATAAGCAGCACATATCTGTTACCGATTGTGACGCGCCAATGCTTTTTTTTTAAACTACCCCCCCCCCCAACTTACATATGTCTCCAATCCTATCTCCAACATACATTTAAAATAATAAACACCTGCTACATTGAAAACAAATGTGTTAAAAATCATATTTTAATCATTGAACGATCTTGACTATATTACAAAACTAAATGCTGCGGGATTGGTCCACTTAATAGGGACAAGTCCTAAAAAAATTGGTTAATTACAGCAGATGTCAGCTAAGAAATAGAAACAAATCGTCATATTATGATACGATTACCGCCCTTAAGCTTTATAATACTGATTAGCCCCCTCCCACCCCACCCCNCAAAAAAAAAAATCACTTTAGCATCCCTCTACTCATTGTTTTTACACCGCTGTACTATAATAGTATTTCAATGTCATCATTTTCATATCCCCGAGTTGTTACATCAAAATTTCCTTCAAGATAATAAACAAAGAAGTAAGAGGCAAATAGTAGTAATGGCGGGCATAATGACGAACATTTTGAGGCATTTTCAAAGGGTAACCCGGGTACCCGTTCAAAGTTTTGACGGGTACCCTGGCAGCTTTTTTTCAACAATATTGACAGCCCTTATGACAGGACAAAACAAAACATTTTGTGTATTGTTTGTTCGTTTAGGAAGGCTATTTGCGGAAACGAGCGCCGTTTTGTTACGTAATGTCAGGCTAATCCTGTTTACGTATTTTCCATTTACTATTTTATAAGCCTGATTGCAGTCTCACCCTTCATTTATACTTACTATCAATGTTATTGAATCTGTGTTTTATTGTGAATCAATGTACACTATCAAGATATTAACAGAAAGCTGATTTAAAAAAAAACAACAAATTTTATAGAAACATATTCTGCATAAGATGGTATTTGGAGAAATAATTACATGATATTGCCATACCATAGTGAGCACGCATCACAAGCATTTGATCCTTTACATAATACGTTAAAGGCCTTTTAATTTTATACAAATAAATATACAACAGAAACTCAATTGAAAATATTTATAAATAGAGGGGGAAATGTCCCTTAGATTTGAGATCGCTTGGAAACGATTTGTCACTGTCGGTTCATCATCATTCCCGTGACAATTGTTGTCGTTAGGGGAAGCACATGGACCTATCAACAGATAACTACGCCCTCCACAGCTGCCTATCTTGAGCGGCGGCCAGTAGTTCACGCAATCCCATCCCTGTCCATTCCTTTATGCTGTCAAGCCAGCTTTATCGTTGTCCCAAATTTTCACCGAACCCCTTCTACGGTGCCTTGAATAATAGATTTTTCATGTCTGATGGCACGAGTTAATTTTTGTAGACATGAAAAATTTAACTGAAATTGTGTTTGTTCTCTTTTAAGCAATCTAATAAACGCGTTCATTTATTTATATTTTCCCCCTTTTCTTGTATTCCATCGGCTTTAAAGTGTATTAGTGTGTTACCTGATCCAGCTAAAGATATTTCGAAGTTATAAATGTTTTAAAAAAATTAATTTCGTATATTTTGCTGTTGTTTTCATTATCGTAAGATAGACCTGGATGCCTTTTGACAATTAATCGGCCACACAATTCTATAATCCCTAAGAAAAGCAGTGGTATAATAATTATATACTTTCTGAAATGTATTCATTTATTTTTGAAATAGATCCTATTTTAGATATTTATTGCATACCAGATGCCTGTGACTGCAATATCTGAAATCCTGCAACGAATAGAACTTTTGAAATGTATAGAGAAATGACACAGTGCTTGTATATTTATATTTTAGGTCTGTTGTCTAAGCAGTGTAGTAAATTGGTTTTATAAAGATGGAATTAAAATCCAAATTTTTACGCAAATGAAATAATATTTTCTCTTACAGGTTGTTTTAAATGTAATTTTTGATAGATCTACTTCCTTCAAATTCTTAAATTATTATTTTTTATTTTATTTTTATTTCTGTCTTATATTGTGCATTTTGAAAGCAAATTCACTCCTTTCTCTTCTTTTCCGTTCTGGTATTTTTAAATCTTAATTTAAATTTTGTTTCCTGTTATGGTATACATTATGTCTATGCAATGTAAATTTAATTTAAATAATTTATTTCACTTATTTATTTTCCAAGGCGATCGCCTATAGGTTTACTTGACTTTTAATATATAATAAAACTATTTATTGACTGTTTTGATCCAACTAATTCATATTGTATCTTGTGTCTTGGTGTACTTTAAGGGTAACTTCTATTCAATGACACACACACCAAGAGGAAATGTTATTGTTATAAATAATGAAGAGTTTACAGATCTGCCAAACAGAGAAGGAACTAACAGCGACTATCGTAACATTTCGAAAGTGTTTAGTCAAATGGGATTTTGTGTCATTATTCATAATAATTTGACATTAAAAGTAAGTTAAAATGCTTTCTTAAAACTATATATGTATATATGTATATATATATA